>APFE030776607.1:56628-134456 GCA_000404065.3 Pinus taeda
AATGCATGTTTCCGTTATTACATTGGAAAGTATATCTCTATGTATTAGATATTTTTCAATTATTTTATTTCATATTCAATTATTTTATTTGAAATATTTTACTTATGACCACATTAAAATATTTATTAAAGGTCAGATATTACTATCACTATGGAATGGACTCTGATGGCTTCTCTTTATACCATAGTCTAATGAGACTGTTTTTTCCCTCAAGATTATGGAAATTCTAGTCATATTTTAATAAAATCCATGGGAATTTTGTAAATCCAAGTTATAGCGGTCAAATTTCAAGATTTTAGGTGCCCCAGAAGTTGTTGATGGTGCTGAATCCATTTCCACCATCAAAACATAATTCAAGCAGTACCTCTACAAGATTTTTTGAAGTTTTTTGGCCAGATTCTAACCACTTTTAAGGTCAAATACAACACTGCATTTTAATAGTAAAGATTATAATATTGGGTTTAATATAAAGGTTTATAATATTGGATGTGTAAGATTAGGGTTTATTATATTGGCTTCAATATTAGAGTATATAATACTAGGTTTAGAATATTAGCGTTTAATATTAAAGTTTAATATCAAATTTATAATATTGGTTTTAATATTAGGATTTATAATATTCGATTTAATATTACGATTAAATATTGGGTTTAATATAGTTTTTAATATTAAGTCTATATTAAATAGATTTAGTATATAGTTAATATTAGTTATAATATTGATTAATTATTACATTTATATATTGGGTTCACTATTATGATTTATAATATTGGGCTTAATATTAAGGTTGAACATTATGGTTCATAAAATAGGTTTAATATTAAAAATGGGATCATAAAAATAGGTTTACTATTATGGTTTATAATATGGGTCTAATATTATGGTTTATAATATTCTGTTAATATTAGGGTTTAATATTATGGTTCATAAAATGGGTTTAATATTAAAAATGGGATCATAAAAATGGGTTTCCTATTATGGTTTATAATATGGGTCTAATATTATGGTTTATAATATTAGGTTAATATTAAGGATTGATATACTTGGTTTAATATTAGGGTTTATAATATCTTGTTTAATATTGCGGCGTTGGAAAGATACATAAATATATGCAATGCTACATTTTAACATTACAAAATTAAAGCTTAATATTAGTGTTTACAATATTGAGTTTAATATTAGAGTTTAATAATGATTTTATAATATTTGGTTTCATATTGGGGTTTATAATATTAGGTTTAATATAAGGTTTATTATATTGGATTTATAGTATTAGTATTTATGAGGGTTTAAAATATTCAGTTTATAATATTAGGGTTTATAATAATGAGTTAATATTAGGATTTAATTTTGGGTTTATAACATTGAGTTTAACATTGTATTTATAATATTGGTTCACCATTGAGTTTATAATATTGGGTTTAATATTATAGTTTAATTAATATGTGCAAAGTCAGATTTAGAGAAACATTGTTACAATGTGACAATCATTATCGCAGCGTTATATTACATTGCAAATTGTTCAACATCACATTGCGACATCAAAATTAAGATTCGATATTAAGATTTATAATATTTGGTTAAATATTAAAATTTGCTATTAGATTTATAATATTGGTCTTAAATTTTAATATATTAATCTGGTTAGATATTAATATATAATTATTTTGAATAATAATTTATTTATATAAAATTTAATCTATAATTTCCTTATAATTATTTTATAATTATTTATTATGTTTAATATATTTATATTATTAAAGATATTTTTATAACTATATATTAATTATTGTTGATATTAATTTTGATATTAGATTTTTATCATATATGTTTATGAGGTTATATTAGTCACATATAAATATGGAACACTCTCAATACATATATGCATTCTTGTAATAAACCAAATTTCCACTATCTAGATTTGAAATTAACCTATTCAATATATATGCTTTGAATAATATTCCTTCCCATGTAAAGTTCATCATTATTATTCTATTTAGGTCATCAAAGCACATTGCTCCCTTCAACTCACATAATCGAGCGAGTATTCCTTGTAATCAAATAAGTTATTTTATGGTGTGGATGGAAAGTATTTATTGTTGCATGATGGAGGAAGTGAATATTAAGATCTTACACACTCAAGAAAAGATGGTGGGAACATTAAATCAAAACATTAACAACATTACAAATTAAAAGATTTATAGATAATCTTATTAATATTCATAAAATATTAATAACCTGTATTTGACTCACACATTAGTTATTAGCTAAAACATTACTGCATTAACTGGATTAATTTCAAATAAATTAAAACATTAATTTAAGTAAATTAATATATTAAATACTAATAATCAAAACATTAATAATATTAATTTTAATTTCAGGTAGATAATATTATGATTACTAATATAAATATTATTAGTATTAAAAGCAATAAAATTTGAAATTAATAACAATAATTTATTAAAACCAAATAATAATTTTCATAATCATATTGTTGATAATAAGTTATTAAAATGTGGAAAATGAAGTTGATTGGTTTATATCAGCAACATTTACTAATGTGCTTGTGCACATATTTGATATAAGTTTCTCAACACATGTAAACCACATTTATTAATGTAATGGTGCTATTAACTATTAATTTTGTTTCTCAATTGTCTTATAGTAATTACATGAAGATATCAGAAATAGGAGTAAATAGGAACTTGATATCGAAACCTCAGAGGTCAAAACATCGAAATATCAAGACATCGAAGTATTGGACATCGGGATATCGGGGTTGGTGGCATGTCAAATATCAAAATATCAAACTTCTTAAGAGAGGGACCTTTAGAAGTTACGATATCTGACAGTGTTGATTGTCATAAAACCACTGATGAATGCTGAAGAAAATTAATGAAGGTTCATGTTGCAACACCAAGGTTTGATGACCCCTCTTCTCTCTCCTCTGCTAGGACACATGGCAGCATAAGGCTGGCGCTAAGAAGCTGCAATGGAAACTAACGTCAGCATGAAGTGGAAGTATGAAGGAACACATGGCAGGTAGATTTAACATTAATGGGTGGCTTAATGGGCCAAATCCGAGCGACATGTGTCACCATTGAGGATTCACCACGTGGAGTAATGATTTCATCTCACAGATCAGCCTATTAGAGGATGAGGGCCTCGCAACTTTAGTGAAAATGGCTTTGGGAAAAGTTACGATGAAAGAGACTTCTGATGTTGGGTTGGGACATGGTCATGAGAGTTCAGAGAACTAATGGCCCAAAGTAGTTAACAAAGGAGTTTTGGCCCTAAGGAGGAGATTGAAGGCCTTAGCACCTAAGCGCTAAGCCATCAGTCACAAGTCCAGTCATGTGAGAAGGAAAATGCTCAAGGAGCTAAGCCCCAAGCGAGCTAAGGATATTAAGATTGGGAAACATCATAATGTTTCAATTGTGAAAGTTACGATAGTAAGGGGCTCCCATACAGTGCTAAGCCCTAGTCACAGATCTCATTCCCATGAGAAGGCAAATGCCAAAGGAGTTTAAGGTGAAGATATCCAATGATATCGGGGACTACAATATTAGAATGTTATACTAGTGTATGTTACGTTATGGCAAGTTCCGATGAGGTAGTACAACAAATAAAAGGATGTATGTGTCGACAACTAGAAAATTGAATGTAGCAATGACAGAGTTGGATGTTGAAATTAAATAGACCTATAAAAGACTCTTAGAAAAGGCAATCAGGATGACATCTCTCACATAGACGAATTTGGTTGAATGAAGGAAGCAATCGGTTTCTTCTCCTACACAATTGGTTGTGTTAAATGAGGATCGGAGTGGTCATATCAGTGAACTATAAAGCTCTGTGGAGCGATAAATGAGAATGGGACTATCAGAGGAGTTTGCAGGTTGCCCGAGAATTAATTTCTTACATGGAGCTCTTCACAGTCACGATAAAAGAACTCCATGGTTCATCTATGATTTGATACTATGACAGGAAACTAGTAGGAGACGCAACAATGATAATGGAAGCCATGTCAAAGTACATTTGAAAAGTTAGAGTACAAACAACAAAGATAGCCTTGCACAGAATGCCTTAGTGAAAAGAAATCATCGCTTGCAATTCAATAGATCGGTGAATTGAGTAGATTGCTAAAGTGTTGAGAAATGAGAGTTGTGCATAGACACAGTGAGGTCCAAGCACCAAGGAGCACACTAAGTGATAAAATAGCAAGTGTTGTGGGGTTTCTGTGTGGAGAATAGTGAGGGTAGTTCTAAAGAGAAGTGAGCAGAGAGCCCTTGACAAAGGAGGGAAAGTGTTGAGGAGATGTTGTAGTGAGTAGTAAGTAAAGAACTATTGCGTGAGAGTACAGAAGACAGAGTGCAGAAGTTGAATCTGCAACTAGCCATTTTGGTATTTTACTTGTAATTTGTATGCCTTTGTTTTCAGTTTGGAAAAAGAATGAAATAGTAGAACAGTGGCAAGAGCATGTTGGTGCTAGCACTCTAAAGAGATTGGTGCCTCTTGGAAAGTTGGTTCTTGCTTACAAAAGGGGGTCAGAGCGTCTTGTGAGTGGGTGATCACAAACAAACATATGTAATTAAGTGGGTGTTTTATTTACATCATAGAAAACCACAAATTTGTTGGTTTTTTTGATGCAGGGTTACCCTCACACATACCCACAATATGTAACGAAATCCATAAACACATTTGTCCGAGGTATTTGACGCTCAAAGGAGTCAAACCTTCAAACCATAAATGATTAAGGCCCCTTTGTCATCGGTTCCTTTGTATCTGAACTCAATCACCCCGCCAAAACCTCTTATCGAGACTTTTCAACAACCTTCAATCCTTTGTTTATGACTCTGTTAAAGTCATTCATTAAATCCTTCCTATCGGGACTTTAAACCCCTTCTGAACCTTTATAAAACCTTCGTTGACTCTTAACCCGGACATTAAACCTTCACTTTATAAACCTTGGTTATACCGGCTTAACACCTGAAACCCTTTATCGGCTCTTTATTTCCATTGTTCATAGAAGTATATCCAAACACATATAAACTTGCCTTTTTCCACCTTTTAAAAGCTTCTACATAGTTCTTGAGGCTTTCTCTTTAACGTTGATCGCAATTAGGGCTTCTTGCAGTCACATTAACACACATCTTCCCACATTTCTGATCTACGATAGCTTTCTAGAACTCAAATATTTATATACTTGTGCCTCAATACTTTATCGGGTTCACCTTATCGCATTTCCCCCAAATTTCGCTTTACAAAGGAAATACATGAAACGTTGCTCCCAAAGCTTAAGACCGGAACTCAAATAGATTTGAGTCCGCCACTATAAGCTATCAGGTCTGTGACTTCAACCATTACTGAAGCGCTCCTCCTTCCTTCCGCCAATCTCCAATTGAATCAATCACCATCATCTATTTCCTTATCCTATCCAACGATGTACATTGTTTTCGGATTGACAACAGGCATGGGATTTAACCGCATGATAGGCAATTTTACTTTCCTCCCCTGTGCTATGTGTCCTCCTTTGAATGGGATCAGAGCTCGACCATTAATACCACTTACCGTTCCTTTGCCGCCCGAAATACCACTTAAGGTTATAAAGCTGCCTTTTCACCATTTATCTCCCACGCTCTCATATTATGTGAAGACCGTTGATCTTTGAGATATAATGGTTCATACGCACAAATACTTTAGTTCTCCGTTGTTCTTCTCAATAAGAAATTACGTTGTTTCTTCAACATTTCTCTATGATTTGGGATTTCTTCAAGGTTTCACCTTCCGCCTCCATTGCTCAACTTCTCTGAGCTTAACTCTTTAGCAAATTCTCACTTCGCTCCTTCTCTCCATAGCTTCCCTTTATCTCTTCACTTGGATTCAAAGATCCCTTTATGATTCCTCTAAATCATTTGCTCCTCTGCGCGACCTTCAGAACTCTACCTGCAACCATATTACAGAACCTAGGAATTCATGAATAATTCATCCATGAAATACTCTTTTCACACATACTCACATAATCAGGAATAAACCTCTGTATATATATATATTATATATATATAATATAATATAACAAATGATTACATTCGAGACTTTTGTCTTGCACAGGTCTATTCTATAAGATCTTGGCCTCTTTTTTTGAGCTCTGCCCGTAGGCTTACATTTATGCCAGTGAGTTTTGTTGATATCATCCTGGTTCGACTCCTAAATCTATTGAACCGACTCCTAGATGTACTCTATCCTCTATGTCCACTTCTAAGTCATTAAATTGCTAAAATATCTCTCTTGTTCCTTGAATCATGAACTACTTTAAGAGTTGGAATTGACTTCTAACTCTTTGTCATTACTATTTACAAGATATCACACACATCTAATTTGATTCCTATTTTAATCACTCAAAGTCTATTATTACATCAATTTATCACTTAGGAATCCAACTTCCTAAAAATACATGCCCCCCTATGTCTACTTATTTACAATGATTTTCTCTTGGGTTGAATACTCCTGTATCATTTTGTGGTTGTTGTATGAACATGTATGTTGGAAATTGTTGATTCACTTGTTTCGCGAATGAATTCTCTCATAAGTAAAAGATAAGTAGGGACTGTAAGCATAATAGAAGAAGAAAATAGTTTCATAATTACTGATTCACCCTCGCAATTCCTTATTTCAACAACAAATAATAGTTTGAGATTTAGTGACTAAAAGGCATGAGGGAGTTATGGTGTTTCTAAAATTTCATTTTACTTTTCTTAAAGAATCAAGACCAATATCAATTTTGACAACTACATTTATTGATTAAGGTTTAAAGTACAATTTTCATTTAAATTTTTGTGATATGCTAAATACATGATAATGTAATTTAAATACTATATTTAACTATAATAAAATAATTTAAGTTAAAATTACTTAAAAAAAAATAAAAAATATTAATTCAACCTACCTAGAATCAATGTTAAAACCTCTACATTCTTAATGTTTTCATGGTAATCAAATGCAAAAACTTGCTCATAAAATCACACCTCCTTCCCCTTCAATCACATTACATAATTTATCTATGTATGAGAAAGGATTTTATGTTCAAGATCACATTGCATAATTTATCTATGTATTAGAAATGATTTTAGGTTGATTATCTTAAGTGAACTTATTTATTATTTTATTAGTATTTTCTTAATGATTAACCTTTTACAAATTCTCAAAACCGAAATTAATAAATTCATGATATAGATTTACAGTCTCAATAAAATTAAATGATATACGTATACATGGAGTGAAGAAAAAAGCACAAGGAAAAAGCTATAAAATGGAAAAATCCTCTTCGATGTGTAAAATCAATTTCACATCATCGTCGTCACCAATGCGGCTGTGAAATTAGTTCCACAACAAATATATTTTGAACGAATATTTAATTCGTTCTTTTCGGAAATACTTTCACGCTAATAGATCTAAAATACGATTAAGTGGTATGATGTTTAGAAATATCTTAGGGAATAATATTCTTTTATTATTTAAAAATTTTATGGTGTATGCTCAATTTTTAGGTAATAATATATATAGATAGAGGGTAAAGCAAGACCTTTTATATTATTATAGAGTAAATATATACAACAAAAGTTTTTCTCATTATTAGTTAGTCATTTTCTCGTTATTAATTAGTTATTTGGAAAACACGAGAATAATAATATAATTTTTAAATTTTCATGCAAACAATGTTATAGATAATCATATTCTCTTTTATAATATAAATTATAAATTAATAATAAATACCTCAGGTTTTAGTTTAGTTGGTTAAGTTTTCATTCTTAAAGCATCTTTGTTATTTAAAGGTTACATATTGAATTTTCTCAACATTCTTGGGGTCAAACTCCATGGTTAAGCACATAAGAAGTGATCCCTTCAGGTGAATTTGGCTCATACAAATATTTGATGGTCTTAGCAATTACCAACCTACAGGGTATGTGTACCATATAGAAAAGAAATAAAAATAAACTATAACGAATATAAACTACTAAACATTAACATTACAACTCCCTAAGTTGTAATCTTCTTCACTTAACAATCTTGGTTGATCATATTTCAAGACGGGGATCCACTTGAAAAGATGGTTATTGATTACTTTCATTATCAACAAAGGAATTAGCATATTTTCCAAAATCCTTTCCTATCTTTTTTATTTTTCTTTCCAACTTGTCTACCTTCTTCACTATTTCAGCCATACAAATTATCAACTTTTGTTTCTTGTTAGATTTGTTAGTGAGCACCATGTCCATCAACATTTTCATTGCTAGTATAAGTTGTACGTCTACATAAAGGATGAGAAACAAGATCTGGTTGAGCTTCCCACATCATGGATCCAATCCCTAATCACTCTTTCCGCATGCCTATTAGAAATAATTCCTCTACCTTGCATCACTTATGAATGGACCTTTGTACCACTTTAGGGATAACATTTCTATATATGTCCACCACGTGAGTGGAAGTTGATTGCACATGAGTTTGGCCCAGAGTAGATGCAGGTGACTTGGGGGCATTAGTGACCAATGAGACCTCTTTTCCCAGTGTGATGAGGGGTTGGAAGGCGACACCTAGCCTATCAAAATTAAAATAAACACCACCTTGGGACAATAAACTTTGGTGTGGGTAGGATATTGATTCACATAGAGGGAAAGGATCAACAATGAGCACGATGGGGGGAACACTTATTACAAAAGGAGATATTGGACTAAACGATCCAAAGAAAAATACAAACCCTAGAAGTGAGTCCATGGAAAAACTAGAGAGGCAGTAATCCAAGGGTTGAGGCCAATGAAAGTAAGTTCAACACTTAAACTTGAGAGATAACTTTGATATCCATATAATGAAATATCTCTAGAATTAATAGGCCCAAAGAGAACATATAAAAGTAGAATACTATGAAAATAGAATCCCATAATAATATCAATATCATCACATTTGTAACTACAAAAGTGGTTAGGGTGAAGAGAAGAGAAGCTGAGACCTATAGTGTCGTCTTTATAGCTGCAATTCCCTTGTCATGGAAAATCCCATGCTACCTAGTTTCCAACTAAACATGAGCACCAACCCTGCATGTAAGGTTGTGTCTATTCCCCAAAATATATTGGCTCAACTTCTTTCTTAGTTTTTCATTCTCACGAATTTTAGGTTCACACGAACTTCCCACAATGTGTGTGCAAGGAGAGGTCCCTAAATTGGTATATAAATTACAATTCGTCATTCATCCTCATTATTCCCCCAACTAGTGTTATTATACTCCATTTTCCAACCCAATTCCTACATTATTTCGTTCATTGACACATCGATTCTATGCTTAGAGTGGTTTATCCTTCCCCAAACTTCCATGCATCCAGAAACCTCTCTACTATTCTCTCCTATGCTCCTACTAAATCATATTCTATTTTTTTCATACAACCTTCTATGCAGAATGTCATTTAGTGTTTTCCGAGCCATTTCTCATTAAATAAACCATAATCTGTAAATTAGTGCAGTGTTCCCACTCTTTAACCACCCTTTAGGGAGTATTATAAATTATCATTATTTCAAATAAATCAATAGTCCATCAAAAAGATATTTGCTCTATTTAATAAAATTGTTATATAATGTCTATATATATAGAGTATACATTTAAGTATTTCTATATTAATATTCATAAATATTTATTTAAAAAATAAAAAAACCAAATACATATATAAAATTTTAATTTTTTATATATTTATATTTATATGTATAAACTTCTAAGGTTAGTTAAACTTGAAACATAATTCTAGTTTTAATCGCTTTATTACATTGTTAAGTAAAATATAAAATGTTAATTTCTTTTTTAACTAAATTTTATATATATATGTAAGCGATAGTAACAACTATATCAAATTTGTTATTTTATTTTAACCAATGGTACATCCTCTCTCACTAACTTTATTTATCAGATTACACATAAAAACTACCCAACAAAAATCACAAGAAAAAGTTACCCCACAAATATGCAGTCCCCGTATCTCGAAGGTGTGCTAATCCAGCTGTATACATATGGAAATTTAAACGTAAACATTGTTACCAAACATATTACAAGCAATAGAATTTTCAAATCAAGACGTTTTTTCCCAGAAAAAGAACAAATAGAAAATTAAAATTAAGACGGTTCCCCCAAAATTAAAAAATAAAAATCGAATTATGCTCATTTTAGAGAAAATTGTACATTTGAAAATGAACCTACTATTAGTTTTTAAAATCAAGCTATGCAAACAGCGTCATGATATATTTTCTTTGTAGCATCAAATAGGAAAGCGAAACGAGGGGCCCAATAATATGTACAAAGTATAGCTGCTACTAATTTTCAGTTCGTAAACCGACCAGTGCATTTGTGATCCCCATATGGTGGAAATATGGCCTTCACAATCGTTGCAAGTCCGGATCTACGGTCGAATCTCCAAATATGTACATGGTTTGCACCAAAGCCTTGTGCCCTTTGTCTTTTCATACGTTAACTTTGGTCTACACAATACTAGGAAGGGAGTCAGATAGATATGCGTATCTATTTCAAAACAGGGTTCATAGAATTTTAATTTTTTAATAAATAGATGGTTGAGATTTCACTAGAAGTGAATATTCTTTGTATAATAACTCAATCAATGGAGAATATGAACATAAAACCTTACTCTTAAGTGTTATCATATAATTTAATAATTTTTATTTTACATCATGTCATGTGCTCTATCCTCCATATGTTGGCCTCCACATTTTCAAGTTCCCAATGTAAATGTGTTAGAAAATGTACAGAGATGAATCTAGCTAGTAAAGGTTGAATACACAGCTTTGCAGAGTAAAAACACTAAAAGAAAATCGAAAGAAGGAAAGAATGATTCATTAGAAAATAGGTTACAATGCTCATGATATAGCATTGTTGGGTGAAGATCCCAAGGTAATGCACCATAGTGGTAATCAACGAGAAGACTCAACACCTACAATAAGTTCCAGAGATAACTAGCCAGTTGTGGAGTGAAAGAAGGAGCAAATCGGGGAGTAAATCATGTAGAAGAACTAACTAGCTGCGGAGTTAAAGAAGGAGAAAATCAAGGAGTAAATCATGCAAAAGGAATCTTGCATGCAGTCCCATGCTCTAACTAAGAGTTTGCATGTAGGTGTGTAGTAGTTCCAACACCCCCCCTGAACACCACTATAGGGAAAAATAGAAAATGAGCCCTGGCAACTAAGGCCAAAGGTCACCCAAAATACAATGCAACTTGTACTAAAATTGAGGAAAGAGGGAAAACCTCATGGGAAAAACCTCCCCTCAAAATACAATGTAATCAAAAGAAAAGAGGAAGAAAGATAGTTGCTAAGCAACTGTGTCTTTCACTCCAAAACGATCGCACAGAGAGCGAAACTTCTGCTTAGTGAATGTCTTGGTGAAGATGTCTACAGTCTGTTCTGCTGAAGGACAGAATTGCAAATCAATGACTTGATCATGTACTAAGTCTCTGATGTAGTGCATATGGATCTTTATGTGGTTCGTCCGTTGCCACTGTACTGGATCCCTGCAAAATTTGAGAGTGCTCTTGTTGTCACACCAGATGACAATGGGCTGGTGGAACTTGACGCCCAACTCAGTGAGGAAGTGTTGTAGCCACAGAGCCTAAGTGGTGATGTTGAATACTCCTTTGTACTCAGCCTCAGCTGAAGAGAGAGCAATAGTAGCCTGCTTCTTGCTCGACAAACAGATAGGGCCAGATCCTAGACTCACTAAATATCCGGAGGTGGACTTGCGATCAATGTTTTCTCCTGCCCAGTCAGAATCTGTGAAGCTAAGGATATTTAATGCAGTGCCTGATGCATAGTGAATCCCGAAGGTTATGGTGCCCTGTGCATATCAGAGGATGCGCTTGGTAGCATTTCAGTGTAGCTCATGTGGCTCTTGCATGTATCTGGAAACTACCCCTACTACATATGAAAGATCTTGTCTCGAGTGGGTGAGGTACAATAAGCTCCCCACTAGCTGTCGATAGAGAGTGCTATCAACTAATGGAGTGTCACCTCCATCCCCAAGGCAGACCCTAGACAGAAAAGGAGTCGGTGCTGGCTTGCATTTAGTCATGCGAAATCTCTCGAGGAGATCCCTTGCATACTTAGCCTGAGAGAGTTTGATGCCTGTGGCATCCTGGCTAATATCAAGACCAAGAAAGAAGTGTAATGGACCCATGTCCATCATCAAGAACCTATCATGCAAGGCCCGCTTCACTGTAGCAATCGATGAAGCCGAGTTGCCAGTGATTAGGAGATCATCCACATACAAAACTAAGATAAGAAGAGAATTATGTGTACTGAGTATGTAAACATTCGGATCAAGCTTACATCTTTTAAAGTTTTGTGATAAGAGAAAAGAATCCATCTTCGCATACCAAGCTCTCGAGGCCTGCTTAAGGCCGTAGAGAGATTTCTTCAGTCTGCAAACCAAAGATGAATCTTGAATGAAACCATGTGGCTGCCCCATGTAAATCTCCTCTGATAGGTCTCCGTGAAGAAAGACATTCTTCACATCCATCTGATGTACTTCCCATCCCTGAGTAGCCGTAATGGCAAGTGTAAGGCATATGGAATCCATATTTGCTACTGGAGCCAAGGTCTCGTCATAATCAATGCCATGCACTTGTTGGAATCCTTTAGCTACTAGCCTCGCTTTCCGTCTGGTGACTTACCCATGTGCAGCACTCTTGGTCCTGTAGACCCATTTGCATCAGATAAGTTTCCTTCCTGAAGGAAGGTGGACCAGATCCCAAGACTGGTTCTCGAGTAGGGAGTTATATTCCTCCTCCATGGCGGACTCCCAATATGGATGCCCAGCAGCCTCAGCATAAGACTGTGGATCAGAATATTGAACCAAATGAAAATGCCAGGATGGCGATGGTTCAGTCACAGTGAGGACAAGAGGAGGCTCAATAAACTCTGAGCTAGTCCTCTGCAAATCAGAATTATCCCCCACAAGACCATTTCTAGCAGCTGGTTGGTCTTGTGCATATATCTCACGTAAGCTCCTTTTTCTCTGATTTATGACAAGGGAATATGATTTACTGCGAGAAGCTTGATCTGGACTTGGATGTGGATCATCATTTGCATGCACTTGGTTTGTATCTGAAGACTCTGTCTCTGCATCTGCATGCTCTACCTCGGCATCTGCATGCTTTGTATCTGCATCTGAGTGTACTGAGTCATCATCTCAGACATGAGGTAGATAAAAAGTGTTTGCATGCTGCAATTGAGGTGCATGCGAGAGACCTTCCTCAAATTTGACACTTCGCTCAATGATGCGCTTGTCCGTAGAGGAAATCAAGAGCCGGTATCCCTTCACATCACCAGGGTATCCAAGAAAGATGCACTCAATGCTCTATGGATCAAGAGCCTTCCTATTTTCAGAGGGGATCTTGGCCCATGCTCGGGAGCCGAAAACACAGAAGTGGGTGACCTCTGGTTTAGTGCCACTCCAAGCCTCAAAGGGGGTCTGATCCTTGACAGACCTATGATGAGATATATTCTGGACGTAGTTAGCACAATTAAGTGATTCAGCCCATAGCTTATGAGGCAGTGACTTAACATGCAACATGAAGGAAGCCATCTCTTTGAGAGATCGGTTCTTTCTCTCAGCAACTCTGTTCTGCTGCGGAGTCTATGGAACTGTGTACTGCAACTTTATTCCAGAATGAAGGCAAAGGTTCTAGAGTGTTGTGTTAAGATATTCCCCCCCATTGTTTGTATGAAGGGCTTTGATCTTTCTCTTTGACTGTGTCTCAACTAGTGCTTTCAAATCTTCAAAGTGTGCAAAAATTTCAGATTTGGCCTTGAGAAGATACACCCAAGTATACTGTGAGAAATCATCAATAAATGTAAGCACATACCTTACTTTGTTGATGGAAGGATGAGGAAAAAGCCCCATGAGATCACTATGGATCAGATGTAAAGGAGAGGATGCTCCGTGAGTATTGCCGGTGTCAAACTTTTCTCTAGGATGTTTGCCAAGGACACACCCTTCACAAACTCCTTTGGATAAACTGATATTTTCCAAGCCTTCCACCATCTCATTCTTGCTTAGCTGCTGTATATACCTGTAATTTAAGTGACCAAACCTCTCGTGCCAAAGCCTACTACTATCATTAACATGTGTAAGCAATAAGGAGGATTCAAATTCAATAAATTCAGAAAGTGTATACAATTTGGCTCCATTGTTTACCTCACCAATTGCAATTTTGGAGCTGCTATGTAGATCATATATGTTCACTGCATCTGGAGTGAATTCTACTCTCTTTCCGGTGCTAGAATGAGTGATCTTATAAAATGAAAGAAGGTTTACCAACAGTTTTGGAACATGAAGGACATTTTCAAATCTTCCATGTAAAAGTTCCACTCTACCTTTTCCGGTGACCTCAATAGGTGAATCATATCCCATGAGGATGGGAGGTCCTTTGCATGCATCCAAAGAGGAATAGACTTCCTTTGCAGTAGCCATATGATGTGATGCACCAGAATCTATAATCCATGCATCAGGGGAAGAATTAATTGCAACTAAAGCATGGAAATTGTTACCTTTCCCATGTGGCAGATCCTTAGTTTTCTTCTTGGCGCCCTGAGGGATGTGGTCACCAAGGTTGTGCTTTTGAAGGATTTATGCCATTTGGTCAATTTGTTTCTTCATGCAAGAGGATTCTGGATGGAATCCTCTTTAACAGTAGGTGCATCTATTTCCTTTCTTCCCTTTCTCATTTCTCGAGCGAGAGGAGTCATTGAAGGGCTTGGTGTACCCTTCTTTCTTTGGATGGGAATGTGCTTTTCCCTTGTCTTTTTGTTGCTGAGTTTTCTGATTTGAATCAGATCTGTGATTTTTATTGTGGCTTCCATCATGCACAGCAAATGCATGCGCTTTTGGAGGTTTGATTTTCCCTATGCCAATGAGTTTATCTTGCTAAAAAATAAGGGACTCCATAAATTCTTTTACAGAAGTCAAAGTGTAGGATTTACTTGTTGCGAGCCTTACTGAATGAAATGTAGTCACAAAGACGAAGTATTCCGGTTCGAGATTTGACATAATAGAGAGAACTTGGCGACTCTCCTCCTTGGATTTGTCAATTCCACAACCCTTGAGTTGCAACAATAGATCACTATATTTGGTGAAAAAGTCTTGAATTCTGTCATAGTTCCATGGATCCAATGACAACAGCTCCACTTCAAGCAGATGTCCTTTCATCTCATCCTATTTCCCCTACAGATCTTCAACCTTTTTCCAAATCTCATTAGGAGTATTGCAGGCAGATAGATGAAACTGCAACTCTGGAGAGATGCAGATGCATATAGATCCATAGGCCTCATCCATACGGTTGAGGTACTTGGATTTCTCGATGGCTGAAATGGGTTCCACTTCCATAGCCATGGCAATCCTGTACAACCCTTTATGACGAAATTATCGAGCCATTTGGTCCTTCCATTCGTGATAGTTATACGGTGTTAGGATCGATGCTTTGGGAAACTCCATTTTTCTGTTGATCTTCGATCTCCAAGCTATAATACCTTCAAAATAAAGTACTGGTGCGCCTTTTATCTAGCAGCCTGTGGACTCTGATACCATGTAAATGTGTTAGAAAACCTGCACAGATGAATCTAGCTAGTAAAAGTTGAACACACAGCTTTGCAAAGCAAAAACACTAAAAGAAAATCGAAAAAAGAAAAGAATGATTCATTAGAAAATAGGTTACAATGCTCATGATATAGCATTCCTGGGTTAAGATCCGAAGGTAATGCACCATAGTGGTGATCTGATCAATGATAAGACTCAACAACTACAACAAAGTGCACGAGATAACTAGCCAATTGCGGAGTGAAACAAGGAGCAAATCAATGAGTAAATCATGAAAAAAACTAACGAGTTGCGGAGTTAAAAAATGAGCAAATCAAGAAGTACATCATGCAAAAAAAATCTGGCATGCAGTCCCATGCTCTAACTAAGAGTTCGCATGTAAGTGTGTAGTAGTTCCAACCCCTAAGACATTTTAGGTTAATCAACTCGCCTCCTCCATCTTCTACTTGCCTCAGAAATTACAGGTTAATCCGCCCTGGCTTTGATCCACCTTTAATCACGCTGGTTTAACGTGTCGTTAAGACCAAGAAACAATCCATGCCTCCATAAAGCGTTGATGCTCTTGCGGCACTCATGGAGGGCGTTAGAAAGCTCAAAGTGGAGGCTTGGTTCAGATTTTTCTAAGCCCTATATACTTTCAATTCAATGTTAATCTAATTAAAATGATGAATACTCTGCAAGGACTTCTCGTTTCCCTTTCTCTCCTACAGTGATACGCACAAATCAATATGGGTTAGCTTGGTTCTTAAATACCGCGTCTAAACATTCATTGCGTGGTAAGCCCATCTCCAAATTATTAGGGTTTCATAAAAATGAATGCCGTTGCAGGACGCCAAACAATTAGGGTTTCAAAAAAATGAATACTTTTGAAGATATTAAAGGAATTTGCGATTGGGACTTACAAAATGTTCATGAGCATGAACATGGCCAGCAAAAGCAATGTCCACTTTCGCACGGATCAGAGGAATAAACCATGGATCCCTAGCAATAATTACAGGAGCAAACATTCCGCTAGCCCGGATGACAGGCGCGACAGGTCGCGCAGTCCATACGTCTCGCAGGTATGCTAAAATCTCCTTTTCAATCTGACCTAGGTAAGCTATATTACCGCAAATATAATCCGAGGGAACCTAGGTAAGTCGTAATGCCAGAAATATTGCTATTGCGATTTAAGATAAGCAAACACCGTGGATCACCAAGATGATATCCACTTGGTTGTTGTTCATGTATAAATATGTGTGCCCGGACGACCTGAATTATGAGTTTCATGTCCTCAAAGTTACTGCAAATAGTGGTTAAATTCCACGACTTTTTACATATTTCACTTCTACCCTTGCATTTTCAAATTTTGTACCTTATCGAAATTTAATTATTTTTTAAAAATATTAATTTTACTGTATATTTAAAATTGATACGAAGTCTATTATAAATGAAAGTCTATTATAAATGAAATAGTCTTTTTCATTGTTAGTAATACAATTTCAATATGATTTTTTACGGTTTCAAATATATTTTTGTTAATGTATATTAGATTTAACTTCTAAAAGAATCTTTAAAGATTTTGTCAAGGATTTTTTTTTATCATTTATTTGAATTGATATTAATGAATTTTATTTAATGCAGGCACGTTGTTCAAGACTATGAAGCTACTGAATTGCCCAATGGAAAAGTTGTAGCCAAAAGAGAGAAGAAGATCAAGAGGAGCACTATTAATTGAGTTAACTTGAATTTATTTTGCTTTAAAATCATAGTAATTTAGTTTTACTTTGAATTTATTTATTTGTAAAGTCAAGTTTATTCATAAAAATTTATTGGTTGGGTAATACTCGTGCTTTAAAGTCATAGTAGATAATCTAATTAGATAAAAATCATGATTCAATAATCAAAGGTAAATCATAACTCTTTTTTTATAATTTAATTAATCAAAATAATTAGCCTGTTTAGTCTCTTACATGCTACGATGATACAAGGACAAAAAAAGTTCTACTAATAATTTAAATTTATTTAGTTTTAAAGTAATATTTTTATTAAATTTTAATGGTTGCTTAAGATTGAAAATAAGTTTTAAAATCAAATTAAACAAGTTTTAATGAAAGTTAAACCATAATTTTAATTTATTTTCTAATAATTAGTTTTTAATGTAGAATTTTATTTTTCTCCTCCTAATACAATTACTTGAATTTTCTTGCCTTAAAAAAAAAAGAAAAATAAACCACTCATACTTCACAAAATTAAATACATAGTGTATACAAAATTTACAATAAAAAATAATCTGTGTGAGGTTTTTAAAATATCTAAAGCATATACATATTTTATGTTCAACCCTTAATTAAAAAAATTAAAACAAAATATAACTTGTACTACCAGAAAAATTGTTTTTATACTAGCAACAAACAAAATAACAAAAAATTAACTTATACCACCAAAAAATTGTTTTTATACTCATAAAAAAAGGCATGTAATACACTATATTTAAATGATACGTAAAAATAAAAATCAGCCATGTGAAAGACAATTTTTTAAAGAAATCCATATAAAGAAAATTCTTAACAAGTAAAATTCCCTGTAGAATTTATACCTTAGAAGGAAGGAGGAAAAAAGAAAAAAACTCCAGTCCTCCCTTTGCATTAACAATTTTAGCGCAAAGGGGAGAGAAAAAGATCGTATTCTAACTTTGCATGGCCTATTTGCAGATAGAGAAAGGAATGGTTTTTATTTGATTCTCAATGGGCATGCTAATTGAGAAATCGGAAATCAAAACATTTTATGGGATTATATCTTTGCAATTTGGATATGACAGCATGGATATTGTTAAAATTTAAAAAGAGAAATTAATTATTAAAATTTAAATTGATATTAAATCATTTTAAATAAAATATAATTTATTTTATTATCTATAAAAAATATATATATTAATGAGTAAAATTTTTCATAAATCTAAATTATTTAACTTAGTTCTCATATTTAACTAAATATATTATTACTTTTCAAGTAACGCTTTATGTTGAGATGTTGGAATATATTCCCGGTGCTTTATGGACAACGTTTTCGCGGGGCGAAACATTTGTGGGCATCATATCTTTGCAGTTTCGATATGCTGGCATGAATATTATCTCTAAAGTTTCACTCAATAGAGGGATGAATAAATTTGTTTTGTAATGTACAACCAAGTTGTTGCTACGGTTGTCCTCGCCCCTTTTGCTTTCTTCGTTGAAGGGTAAGGTATTGTATTCATGCGTGTCCTAACTTCCTTTACCAACAACTCCAATAGACGCTTAACTAGATAACCAGCTCTTGTGTTCAAAACTTACAATAAATTGCATGGAAAGTGCATCCAAACTCATTTTTTCCTTATTCGAACAAAATTTTTGTATTGAGTTTGTTGGGTATGTATCATACTGGTTAAAAGTGAACTATTTGGAATGGCAACAAAGAATTTAACACATTTAACGTATTTGGGTAAATAAATATGGGCAAACATTCATTCTACAACTATCGCCCACACTCCACTAATTAATGCATTTAATGTATTTGGGTAAATAGATATGGACAAACATTCATTCTACAACTATCGCCCACACTCCACAAATTAACTCATTTAATCTATTTGGGTAAATAGATATGGGCAAACATTCATTCTACAACTATCGCCCACACTCCACAAATTAACGCATTTAATGTATTTGGGTAAATAGATATGGGCAAACATTCATTCTACAACTATCGCCCACACTCCACAAACACGGCGATTCTGTCAACACTCAACAACAACATCATATTAATTATTTTCTCTGTCATGCATTAATGTAAAAATAGTATGTTGAGATAAATATGTATGTAAAAGTTATTTTCAAAGTAAGAGAGAAATAGAGTGAGTCTTTGAGAAGAAAATGGTGAAGAAAATTTTGGTGGGCGTGTGAAAACAACAGTTACTGTGTTTTACTATTATTCTGCATGAAGAGAAAATTTCAACAATATCATATTAATTATTTGCTCTGTCATGCATTAATGTAAAAATTGTGTGTTGAGATAAATATGTATGTAAAAGTTATTTTCCAAGTAAGAGAGAAATAGAGTGAGTCTCTCAGGAGAAAATGGTGAAGCAAATTTTGGTGGGCATGTGAAAACAAGTTATTGTGTTTTACTGTTATTCCACATGAAGTGGAAATTTCTGTAAGCCTTGTTTTCACTTGGTGAATGAGCAGTAGTCTCACGTGAATATATTTTGTAGAATTGAGGCTTCTGTGATCCATATCAAATTTTTCAGAGATTCTTCAGGGTAAATCATATAAGAATTCATTTGTCGACGCGTTTCGAACCAACTAGTGTTGTTCATCGTCAGGACAAATTGGTTCTAAACGCATCGACAAATGAATTCTTATGTGATTTACCCTGAAAAATCTCTCAAAAATTGAATGTATTTTCTTGTTTTAGAATTCAATATTTAGAATTCAATAATAAGTTATTATTGTATTGCTCCGAACTTACTTTGTTCTACTTCGATTTTTTGCCATGAGTGAATATTGTGTTTTTAACTATGTTCTACTTCAATTTTTTTTATCATGAGTGAACACTGTGTTTTTAAGTGTCTATGTAGCTGCATGAAATCTTGCTCCGTGACTCAACGAAATCGAGCTACACAAAAGTAGCTTTGTGAAATAATTTTACTCTCTCTCCTCAAAAATTTTGTTTAATATTTCTAACATGGTATCACAGTAGGTTAAACTCTGTTAGTGTAAAAACAAGTGTTTGTACTAGCAGTGAAAATTGTTTTGAGGGAAAATTATTTTTAGCATATTTACCAGCAAGTATAAAGTTTTTTTTTCCTTGGGCTTAGAAATGGCAACATCAAGCACAAGCTTGACTAATCCTCAAATACCTGAGTTTAATGGCAAAAAATATGATTATTGGGATATTACAATTAAGACATTGTTTTCTTCTCAAGACATTTGGGATTTGGTGGAGAATGGTTTCCAAGAACCAGCAGATGCAGCAACATACAATGCATTATCTCAACCAGAAAGATATTTGTTAACGGACAACAAGAAGAAGGATTCAAAAGCCCTATCCAAGCATTTCATGAAAGTATTTTCTCAAGGGTTCGAGTAGTAACGAAGTCTAGGGAAGCATAAGACACCCTCCAGACAACCTACCAAGGCATGGAAAAAGTCAAGACAGTAAAACTGCAAATGTTGAGAAGAGATTTTGAAATACTTTGTATGAAAAAGTCTGAGAATGTAGACTCATTTTTTACACATGTAAGTGGGTTGGTTACTCAAATCATATGGTGATACACTTGAGGAAAGAAGAATAGTTGAGAAAGTTTTGAGAAGTTTGCTAGCAAGGTTTGATGCCATTGTTGTGGCCATAGAAGAGACAAGGGATCTCTCACAGTTCTCAGTGGATGAGCCTAACGGATCACTGATTTCTCATGAACATAGAATAAATAGAGCAACAAGCTCCTTATTGGAGCATGCATTCAAGACACAAGTTTCATTTAGTCAAGGTAAAGGCAGAGGAAGATCATATGCTAGAGGAAGAGGAAGAATCCCACATGGAGGTAGAAGAAACAACCCTTCAAGCTCAAGTGGAAAAAGTAGAAATCAAAATCCAAGTCAGGGTTCAAGCCGAAATCAAGCACAAGGTTAGAGGTATGATAAATCTCTAGTTCAATGTCATTACTGTAATAAGTATGGTCATTATGCAAATGAATGTAGAAAGAAACAATATGACATTAGTAACAAACCAAGTGTAAATTTCACAAAAGAAAATCAGAACCATGATATCATATTTTTAGCTTGTAAAGCAGCATAAGAAAAACAAAGTGATATATGGTATCTAGATTCACAGTGTAGCAACCACATGTTAGGAAACATAGAAATGTTTGCCAATCTAGATGAAAGTGTGAAATTTGAAGTGGCATTAGGGACTGATAGCAAATTCTTTGTCATGAGAAAAGGTAGAGTTAATATTCTAACAAAGAAGGGGGTGAAGAAGTACATCTCAAATGTTTAATTTGTCCCCAGTCTGAAGCATAACCTCATAAGCATTGGATAGCTCATGCAAAAGGGCTATAATGGTTGCTTCAAAAATGATGTGTGCACAATTTTGAATAGGCCTCCAAGAAGACAACTGATTGCAAAGGTTCATATGACAAACAATAGAATGTTTTCCCTAAAATTAAAAACATATTTGAAGGAAGAGGGTACACAAGCACAACTATCAATGAACTCACAAGAAGATGGAAGAAAAGATGCAGCTATCACAGAAGTAAACTTTCAAGCAGAGGTCAAAGATGGAAACTGGTTATGGCATTTGAGATTTGGACATCTCAACTTTGGAGGTTTGAATTCGTTGCATAGGAAAGGCATGGTGAATGGACTACCACTCATAGAAAAACTAGAGAGCCTATGTGAAGGACGTATCTTGGGAAAAAAACGTAGAGAGACATTTCCAGTAGGAAAGTCAGTAAGGGTAAAGGCACTTTTGGAGATTGTCCACTCAGATTTATGTGGACCGATGCAAACACCATCAATTGGTGGCAACCACTATGTATTGCCATTCATAGATGACTGCACAAGGAAGACATGGTTCTATCTCCTAAAACAGAAAAGTGAAGTGTTTGAGCGCTTTCACCAATACAAAATTCTTGTTGAGAAGAAAAGTGGACACTAGATCAAATTCCTCAGGACTGATAGAGGTGGAGAATACATCTCAAATGATTTCCTTCAATTTTTCTGGGAGCATGGAATTCGCAAGAAATTTACAACAAGGTATGCACCTCAACAAAATGGTGTAGTGGGAAGGAAGAATAGGACCATTATGGAGATGGAAAGAAGTATGTTGAAGGAAAAGCATTTGCCAAATAATTATTGGGCTAAAGTTGTCACTTATACAACATATATTTTGAATAGATGTCCAACCAAAAGTGTCCAGAACATAGCTCATGAAGATGCATGGACTGGAAGAAAGCATAGTGTCACCCACATGATAGTTTTTTGAAGTGTGGCCTATGCACATGTCCTAGATGAGTTGAGGAATAAGTTTGACAACAAGGGGGAGAAATGTATATTTGTTGGATACAATGATGAATCCAAGTCATACAAACTGTACAATCCATTATCCAAGAAGGTCATAATCAGCAGAGATGTGCAGTTTATAGAAGAGGAAGCATGGGCTGGAAGTTTAGGAAACACAGTCAATGTCAAAGCATGTAGACAACATGAGGACAAAGAGGAATTAACAACAACAATTAATTCCTCAACAGTGACTCCTTGTACTCCTATTGAAGTGCAACAAAGTAGGCAACAAGCAACACCATCAACAAATAAGAGGACAGCTGTGTGTACCCAAGCAAGTGCTTCTCCAAGCACACCGCAAAGTGCAACACCAAGTGACATGTCAAGCCCATCTTCAGCAAGCACAGGAAGACCAAAATTCGGAGATTTAAATGAAATTTATGAGCAAGATGAAATTGATAGTAATGCTGGTCTGAATTCCTTATTTGCCTTGTTTTGTCATGTAGATGACCCAATCCATTTTGAGGATGCAGTTAAAGAAGAAAAATGGGTTGCGCAATGGAGGAAGAAATAGAAGCAATAGAAAAGAATGATACATGGGAGTTAGTGAACCTTTCGAAAGGAAAACATGTCATTAGAGTGAAGTGGGTCTATAAGACCAAAAGAAACATCGAGGGAAAGATTAAAAGGCACAAACCAAGGCTGGTCGTCAAAGGATACAAATAGAATCATGGAAGAGATAACGCAGAGACATTCACGCCGGTCGCGAGGATGAAGACAGTGCGCGCAGTTGTGGAGACTATCACACAACATAAATGGAGAGTGTATCAAATGGACGTAAAATCAACATTCTTAAATGGAGTGCAAAAGAAGAAGTGTATGTTGCACAACCGTAGGGTTATGAGGGAGAAGGCCAAGAAGACAAAGTGTATTAGTTGAGAAAACCTCTTTATGGGTTGAAGCAAGCACTGTGTGCATGGTATAGTAGGATAGATCCCTACTTGTTGCAAAATGGTTTCGAAAAATGTGACAGTGAGCCTACTCTCTACATCAAAGAGAGCAAAGGTAAGATTCTCATTGTCGTCTTATATGTAGATGATTTGATTTGTACAGGAAGTGATGATTTCCACAGCGTTGACTTCAAACAAGTCATGAAGAGTGAATTTGAAATGATTGACTTGTGATTGTTAAAATATTTTTTGGGCATAGAAGTGAAGCAAACAGAAAATGACATTTTTATCTCCTAAGCAAAGTATGTGGTAGACATTTTAGAGAGGTTTAAAATGCAGAACATCATGCCTACACCAACTCCAAGTGTCATGGGGTTGAAGTTGAGCAAAGAAGATTGCATCAAGAATGTCAATCTGCCATTATACAAAAGCATGATAGGAAGCTTGATGTATTTGAATGCCACTAGGCGAAATATAATGTATGCAATAAGTTTGGTGCCAAAGTTTATGGAGACACCCAAGGAGACACATTGGTAAGGAGAAAAAATGATTCTAAGATATGTCAATGGGACAAATGGTGTTTTGTACACAGCAACAAGTGATTTCACGTTGGTTGGTTACACTAATAGTGATTGGGCAGGAAGTGTCGAAGAGCACGTCAGGATATGTTTTTTATTTGGGTTCTAGAGCCATTTCATGGGCCTCCAAGAAGCAGCCAATAGTGTCACTTTCAATAGCAAAAACTAGATATGTCACAGCAACAACAACAACGTGTCAGGCAATTTGGATGAGAAGGATGTTGAGGGATCTTTGTCACGACCAAGAGGGAGCGACAACTATTTTCTGCGACAACATCTTAGTAATTGCATTATTAAAGAATTCTATCTTTCACAAAATGAAGAAGCATATTGACACTAAATATCATTTTATTATAGAGTTGATTAACAATGATGAAATTGTGTTGTAGCACTCCAGGTCATAGCATTAATTTACTAATATCTTAACAAAGTCATTTGCACATGAAAGTTTTGTTTATCTCAAAAACTGTTTGGGAATTGGCAATGGTGACAATTGTGATTAAGGGAGAGTGTTGGAAATATTAATCCCAACCACCACGTCAAACACCTTGACAATCAGAAATATTTTTGGAGGTTCTGTCTCTATTTGAAGATGGAAGGACTGAAGCCAGAACAAAGGTACCCCGCGAACTATTATGGAACACAACAATGAATTTAAGGCATTTAATGTATTTTGGTAAATAGATATGGGCAAGCATTCACTCCAGGATGATTTCCACACTCAACAAATTCTGTAAACACTCAACAACAACATCATATTAATTATTTCCTTTGTCATGCATTAATGTAAATATTGTATGTTGATGTAAATATGTATGTAAAAGTTATTTTGCAAGTAAGAGACAGTGACAGAGAAAGAGAGCGAGAGTCGAAGCAAATTTTGGTGGGCGCGTGAAAGCAATAGTTACTATGTTTTACTGTGTGTTATTCTCTTTGAAGTGAAAATCTCTGTAAACCTTGTTTTTACTTGGTGAATGAGCAGCACTCTCATGTGAATATATTTTCATGTTTTAGAACTCAATCCTAAATTATTATTGTGTTGCTCCAAACATACTCTGTTTACGATGTGTTTTGCCATGACTGAATACTATGTTTTTAAGTCTCTATGTAGCGAAATCTAACTCTGCGACTCCCTAAAATCGAGATGCGGGAAATAATTATTTTACTTTGCTTCTCTGCGAAAATTTTGTTTAATTTTTATAACAAATTCTAGCTGTAAATGAGAAATCGACATAGTTGTAGTTGTATTCAAAGTTTTAGCTTGTTTGTGTATTTTTGGTGGAAATCGTAATTATAGTAAAGTTGAATTTAGTGTGGTTGCATATTAAATTATTTTAAGCAAAATATTAGTCTAAAAAAACTTAGTAACCTTTACTGGATTTATTGTAATCCACCAAATTTATATGATCAATTCAAAAATAGCAGCTCATATTTATCAGATCAAATTTATATGATCAATTCAAAAATAGCAGCTCATATTGTACAGAAATCTAGCGTGAGTTGTATCAGAAATCTAGCGTGAGAAGTTAAATTCAGAAAATTAGGGTAAGAAGTTCATTTTTTTTTCTTTGAAGAGGAAAAGAGTCGTAGCTCGTTGTCGCAAAGCCGTTGGTAGCCACCGAGAGCCACCATAGCTAATGCGTGCGATGCCACTTGGGATAAGTTCAAAAAATTAATTTGGATATTTGTGCTTGTGTGTCGAACGGAATACTGTAATAGGGCGCAGTCCTAGATGTCCCCAGCCGAAGAAGTGAGCAGTCGGAAAAGTCTAACGAAGGTTGAAGGCCGCCGGGAACCAGCTGCGCGAGTCCTATTTCAAGGAGAATCCTATTTCCACATCTATTACATAATTAATGAGCCCTGACATGCCGGGGCGATAGCCAGATAAAATGCGCGCTGTGATGACCACCAGAAAAAAAAATAGCGCCCGTTATATCTGGCTATCGCCCCAGCATGTCAGGGCTCATTAATTATGTAATAGAGGTGGAAAGAATCCTATTTCCACCTCTATTACATAATTAATGAGCCCTGACATGACGGGGCGATAGCCAGATAAAATGCGCGCCGTGATGACCACCAGAAAAAAAAACAGCGCCCGTTATATCTGGCTATTGCCCCAACATGTCAAGGCTCATTAATTATGTAATAGAGGTGGAAATAGGATTCTCCCCTATTGCAATAGACTCGAAATTAATTTGGAAAGTAATTCGTTTTTCGATAAAGCCAAAGCGCCGCTGTGAGAGTGACATTATTATTTTTTCTTTAAAGTGGCATAAACTTGTTTTCATTCCGGGAGAGGTTTTAAAAATGATGTATGTTTTGCGTTTAAAAGATTGCATTTCAAAATGAATGTTCCGGCTCCTTTGAAGAGATTTATTTACAACAAGCTCACACTAAATGTTAAGCTTTTTGTTTTGTTTGGTTTTCTTTGAGATATTAAAAAATTCAACTTTACTAAAATTCTCTGACACCAATGTATTTGTCATTTTGCAGTGATCAGATTCCATTAAGGTGGATTCATGGTTGTTTGCACTATTTACGTTATTGTGGAGTTTTTGAGGATTTGTATGTTTTTGTTTTTCTTCACCTATGTAAGTTTAATTTTTTTTTCTTTCAATTTTATAATCGTGATAATCAAGCTCTATTATTCTCTTGGAGCCTTTCTCATCTACTTTCACATGACAACCAAAAAATGAAAATTATTTTTCCGCTGGGCCCAGCCATAGTCTACAGTGTTTTAGCCGATTGGAGAAGTTGTCATTGTGCGTCGACAGTCGAACAGTCGTCCGATTCTGTTTGGTGAGTCGCAAGCTACGAAGGTGCGAGAGGTTTCCATCATACGCCGAAAACAACGTGATCGTTAATTGGAATCACAATAAAGTGATCGTCAGTTTGAAGTATAGGAGTTTTTTTAAGTGGATTGGTATTTTAAAAAAAATGATTACAATGAATATGAAGGGTATTTAATTTTTTTTTAGTTAGTGATTTTTTAAAAAAAAAATTGACATGTAATTAGACGTTAAATTAGATTTGATTTTTTAAATTTAATTAGTTTTTCACGCTGGAGTAATTAGAATTTACAATACTACTTTTCAATTAAAATTAAGACTGAATGACTCACCATGATTTAACTATAACTGCTAGACTTATAATATAAATTGACTAAATTATCAATCAAACCTGAGATTACAATAACTCAAAATTTTCATTATTTTTCACTTTCTCTTCTTTCAAAATTTATGTCTTTTAAATTGATTCATTGTGTATTAAACTTTAGTGTTGTAGGGTCCATATTTCTTTACTAATATGAGCGGCAAAGCAATTAAGATACATATTTGCTATGTAGCAAAATTTTTGTGTTAAGAGGGTTCAATATTATTATGACATTTTTTAAAATTTTGTATTTACACTGATCTGAACTAATCTGATTCTGACAGTTTACCAACATGCAGCATTTACCCAATCGATATATAAATATATGATAAAACCACTACTAATGGAATCCACAAGAGGAGACTCTTTCGACCGAGAGCATCTGTGGTCATCTGTGGCATGGGAGTTTCGAAACATCAAAATGCATCAAACCAACCCTAATCTTCGCTGTCAAGGATGCTTGATAAAATTAAATTTATTACGCAGGTATTCATAAAGTAAACAAAGAATAGTTTTGAAAATGTAACCCAGTACAATGTTGGAAGATCCGGTAAAATGTTGAAAGATCGTAGTTTCAACATTGTGTAATTTTGATTATATCGGATGTGAATAAGCACCAGCTCTATTGAATCTTTTTAACTATTCATTTTCTGAAACATTATTACATATGTCCTATGTATCAACTATTGTATCTCCACGAAATGCTGCTCAATTTCTGTGATAATTATTGCTCGTAAGTTTTCTGTAATGATTATTGCTGAGAACAAAGGTCGAACACGTTCACTGGAACATGGGGAGAGGATCAAACAGCAAGGCGGAAGCGATGGCCCTTGCTGGCCTTTTTCATTTCTGCTTCTTTATTTAGGATGCTTCTTTATTTAGGATGTTTCCATTTTGGTGACTCTAATATCATGGTTGATGGTGTTCTTGGTAAGAATATCATTAGGAAGCCACAGCTCTCTGGATGGATTTAGAGGATCAAATATTTTTGGAACAGATCCAAGGGAGTTTCCATTCATCACATCAAAAGAGATCTTAAGCAGCGTGCATATGATTTATCAAAAAGAGGTCTTAAGGCGGCTCCAGGCTTATGGTTCATGCAGGTTTTCTATGAGGGCAATATTTTCTCCATTCCGGACTTTTTTCTTCCTGATTTCTAACCTTGCTTTTGCTTGGGTTATGGCGCTTTCATCAATTTCTGGTTTTGTTAGTTTCAGATGCTTCTCTTTGGATGCTGAAGTTTGTCATCCTCTAATGTTGCTATTTCCAGTGAACCCAGGTTCTCCAAGCTTTATTTGTCTTTCTTGTTGCGGGGAGCAGATTGTTTTGATCTATTTTGGTTCTCAGTGGTTAATTTTAGTCTTGTCTATGATCAGCGAGACTATTTTTTAGACTAGGCCCTTTAATGGCTGTTCTGATGCTTTCCAATTTTGGCTGGAGCTCATTTTGGTGTTAATTTTGGTGTTATTTTCTATGCTCCTATGTTTAGTCTCATATATGAGGAACAGCTGTGCTTTCCAGTTTTGGCTGGAGCTCATTCTGGTGTTAATTCCACTCCTATGTATAGTCTCATATATTTGAGGAACAGCTGTACTGGTATAATGTTTTGTTTATATTTTCTGATATAAATACTTATTGCTTTTTGACTTGAAATTTTTTTATAAACAATAATATTACTGTTCTAACGATTGAAAGAATGAAGATGATGTATATATATAGTGATACATATTCTGAGATAATTCAGTCCTTTAACCATAGAACCATAGAAAAATATATACATGTTAGACTGATTTATTGGTGCAGAAGACAGAGTTATGGGTAGTCAGGAATATATTTTGTGCTTCCAACATTAACGTCCCAAGAAATTTAACGTACTATTAACAACATACTGTTAAACTACTATGACCTGGACAGGATTTTCGTGTAATGAAAAATTAAAGAACATGAAATAAAGCTATTCATCCTTATTTTTAACCATCGAACCAATGCAAAACATTCTTCTAAAGTTTTGGCATGGTTCGAATTAGAAGAATGTTTGTCGGTATCTACAAAGGCGTATATCTAAAATTATCAGAAATTTTAGGTATCCAGAAAAATTTAGAAGCATACACATGTCTTGAAAGCAAATTGAATATAAGATGGCTTTAAAATGTAATTACAGTGAACGTAACGTCAGATCGAAGAAGAGACAAAAACCGAGACTTGCATGAGTCGCGACAGTTAGGTCGTTGTCGGAAAGACAGAAAGAGATTATGGAGGCAAAGGTTTCTGGCATGAAGATGAGATGCAATGAAAACGACTAAAACACAGTGAGAAAAGTCCAAGCATACCCATTTACATGTTTCTAAGAGCCCACGAGATGGGCTCGAACCATTCTACTCATTCTGGATCCGGAAGCACCAGTGGAGGATTCATTCTGCTTGCAATTCGAGGTTCGTTCCATACTACAATCCCTGCATTTCATTTGTTGACGATGTATAGAGTAGAGAGGAAATATTCAATCAAACAATTTTGGAATGGTCCGTTTTTAGTAGACGCTTTGTTTTAAGACGCGTATCAATTACAGTTGCAAGGTTCGTTATTTTCCAAAGGTCTTCGTCCATTTCAAATCAACTCTGAAATTTGTATTTTCTAGCATGTTTAATCAGTAAACAGTTCATAGTTTTATTAATTATACCCTAGATTTGAAAGATAATTTCTCACTATTTGCAAGATTTAGGAGATAAATTTTATAGAAGGATTCGTTAATGGAGTTGATCATAAACTCGTTTTTCTTATTTCTTTTATTTTTTTCTCCCCAAAAGACATTATTATCAATTAACCAATTCACATTTTCTGTTTAATTTCTCTTATTTTTAGGTTGGTTGAAGACAATGTATAATTGTAATAATTGGCAAATTATTATAGTATTGTTATCAAAATTTTGATTAATTACAAAATAAATTAGAATAATATAATTTTGTTTAGAATTTTGTTTCGTGAATTCAAACTTCTGATTACAGTCAGAAAAGTTTTTTCAATAAAAATGACATAATAAATTATTTTACCTAAAAAAAAATATAAAATGTAAAAAAATTTAAAACTGATAAATAAATTTCGCATTACAACAAATATTCATGAGCTAAATCATCATGTCTTACCTTGTGAAAATCTCGTGCTCATAATAATAATATTTCAATCTTTCGTTAGATTTTAATTAATTAGTTTGAGTATTGATTGCGTTGATCATTAGCTGAGTTTGGTGTTTAAGAATGAGGAAGAAATGGAATAGTCAAAGAATGTGCTCTTACCTTCCTATCTCTCTTTTTAATTTAAAATTTAAGCTGGTTCATTATTTATGTGAAAAAATTGCTTAGGATATATTTTAAAAATCTGTCTTTAATAATTGCAGGTTAGAATTTTCTTTACGCTATATATTTTAGTAATTTTCTTGGCATGATATTTGTTTTTGACACTTTTGAAATATGTGGTCTATGGAGATTATTTTGTTGGTTATGAAGAGTTAATTATTAGTGGTTTAGCGGGTGAGTGCATTTGGGGATAATGATGGGTGGGTTAGTTGCTATAAAAGTAGGAGTTAGTGGGTTAGTCTTAGAGGTTTTAGTGGTTACTAGGTTAGAATCAATTTACACACTGATCTTTATCTATTAACCAATAAACATTTAATATTTTACTTATGAAGTTAGATATTAATTTAAAAACATTTTTATAAATGTTTTTAATGATGTTTAATATATATATATATATAATATATATATATATATATTTAACTTTTTATAAATATTTTAATGATGTTTAATATTATTAATATATATATATAGTTTATTCTTCACATGTTTTTTTGGCCTTTCACCAAAATCTTGTGGTAAATATGGGGATACATTTGTATTAATATAAATGGCTAGACTTATGAAACCATATCTTTTTATCAAACTATATTTCCTCATCTCATCTTTGACCATATGACTAAATATAGTTTAACCAATATAATGCCTCCTCTACTATAAACACTAAATAATGAGATTTAATCTTGCTTACCATTGTTTTAAACATGTGTAGGGATTATTAGCTTTAATAATCTCGCTTATCATTGTTCCAAACATGTGTTGGGATTATTAGCTTTAATATTTTGGTTCAAAATATTATTTCTGTAATACCCTTCCGATTTTATGTAAGTATTATGTGTCTAAATTAAACTTTGTTTAGTTGCAATGCTTAGAAAGCCGTACTCAACTCGGTTTGAAGTAAAGTATGATGATGTAATAAATAAATTTTATGAAGAAAAAAAAAACCAGAGATTACTTGGGAAACAAAACACTTGAGTTAAAGAGATCATTGCCATATCTAGAAATCAAGGTGAATGGATAAGTTCAAGATAAACTTCCATAAAAGTGCTCCTAAAAATCCTTAGGAGTTTCTAGATGTGTTTTAATAAGATTGGAGAGAAATATCTATTAAATCACTTAGTGTGGAAAGATCACTAAGAAGGGTGAGTGAAGGACCACAGGAGAAAAAGGCAGTCTTTAATAAAAAAATGGAAGATATCTTTTTTGAAAAATAGGAACAAGCCTAGGTATTGGGTTGACAGACTCTAGAAAGCAGGACGTCGCTAAGGAAAAGTATGCTAGGGAAGCAAGGAATAAAAAAACTTTGTCTGGAATCACAAAAGGGTTGATTCTAAGGTATTGATGATATTGGTTCAAGGGGAACCAATGGAAAAAGGTTCATGGCTGGGTGGAAATTTATTTAGTTCAAGTGGATGTAGTTGACTTATGGTTAGAGATTTTGTTTATTAATTACCAACTATTATAGAATTTGGATTCTTTTGTTTACTATTGCACATTTTATATGCTCATAATTCTGGTGGGCAACTTAATGTATGTCTAATTATTACATAATTCTTATTCTGTTGTTTACTATTGTAAATTTTATATACATAGAATTATGGTGTTAGAATTAATGGATGTTTAAGTTAGTAATTTATTATTAAATAGGAGAGCCAATATGTTCATTCACAACAGAAAAAATTTGTTGTTTAAAAGTGCGGGAAACGTTATGTTGATGATTTGTAATGGTAGGAAAGAGACTTAGATAGTATATGCATGGGAACTTTATGTGCACAATTTGGATCCTGCTAGAAGGAAGGCTCACAATGAGTAAAAATAAGTACAAAGGAACCATATTATTTCAAAATACTACCTAAGGTTGTTGTATAGCTTGAATTGTAGCTAACAACATAGTTCAAGACAATCAATAATAGACTCTTGAATATGCGAGATTTATATTATTATTATAAAAATTTATTTCATACTATTATTATTATTATCAAAGGAAAAGTTTTACTTTTTCAATAGTTAGTTAAAAACTTAGAGTACAGTATTAGTTGTTAAGCCTGTACTTACACTTTTGATTTTCTAAGCATTCTTATGGTTGTCATTGACTAAACAACAAATCTGGACTGTAAGGTTTTCCTATTACTTTATAATTGGAGGAACATTAGTAGAAAAAATAAAAGAGGAAAGAATATGTGTGTTTTTAAAGAATCAAACTATTCAAACAAATTATTTTCACCAAGCCAAACATAATTATGGAAGAGAGAACATCAAGTATATTATAATTCCCTATAGTACTTGAGTTTGTGCATAATTAGAAAAAACAAAAAAGACATAGTCACTAATAGAAAAAGGGTTCTTATATTATTTTATGTGGTTTCTACTCTTAAGGTTTCTACTATTGTTGGCAAGTCAAAGTGTTGTCAGGCAAGTTGAAGTGTTGTTGGGGAATCCCAAGTGCTACTCGGGAAGTCAAAGTACCATTGGGAAAGTCAAAGTATTGGTGGGAAGTAAAAGTGTTGTTCGGAAAGTCAAAATTCAAGGAAGAAGCTATTGGATTGAAGTTGCAAAAGAATTTGTTTGGAAGGTCAAAGCTGCAGAAGAATATGCTGGGCATGTCAAAGTTACAGAAGAATCTCTTAGGAGGTCAAAATTGCATAAGCAGTTAGAAGGAAAGCTCGTTAAGGAACTAAGGTTTGACTTGGTCCTGGAAAGTCCTCATCAAGGGTCATAGGACTTGGAATTCTTTAATTGAAGATTCTATAAGAAGAGATAATTCTTGTGGGTTTTCCTCTCAGTTGGAGAGGCTTTGGCCCTGGCTAATCAACTTTATCTTGCTTCCTTTGTCTCATTTTCTTTATGGCTTGGTAGTTGTTTGATAAATAGAATAATAATAATAATCAAGTGAAAGAAGAAACTAATAAAGTTAAGTAAAAATACATCACAATGAGTTACCAAAAGAAGAGAAATCATCTACTCTAGTTGCCCCTAGATTTCTCAACATGGTATGAGAGATAAGGTGATAAAAAAAGGAAATGAAGCTTAAACAAGGACACGCAAGGGCCAAAGAACATGAAGATGATTCAGGAAACATCAAGGATATTGAATCATCAAGAAGGGATTCATAAGGAACGAACAAACTAAGGACCATTATGAAAAACTACTCAAGGATCACACCATCTAGAAGCAACAACAAGAAGGAGACCTCAAAACCCTAATTTATCCAAAGAAGTTTTATCCAATTAAAGAATTCTTGGGAAGTTTACAATTTTCAAAGGAAAGAATACCTCAATGATTAGCCATCCATTCAACCAAAGAACGACCCTAAATTTGAAGTATCTTGGGAAGCCCACTACACAAGACACTATCATCTAAGGAAGAAAGAAGAGGTTTTGTCATCATAATCAAAGCATCAAAGTGATATCCCTCTCTTTAAAGGAACACATATTCATCAAGAAGACATCTTCTATTATCAACATAGTCATCAAAATCAAGAACACATCAAGTTGAAGATATTTTCACCAATGAGAATCTTCACTTCACAAGTAAGTAACTCTATTTTTATGACTAAATTTGTTATCAAAATGAATTAATTTTGCAAGGAAAGAAACAAATTGTTTGGGTCATCAAACTTTCTTGCATGGAAGAAGATGACAAATTTGATCCTCATATAAAATGAATTCATTGAACATGTTAAGGATGCAATCACTAAACTTACAAAAGAAGAAGCTCAAGCTCTTGCGAAGTATGTGAAAGGGGAAATAAGGGCTCAAAGGATTCTCATAAAATCCATCAAGGATACCCTCTTACCTTATGTATCAAAGTTGGAGACGCCAAAATAAATATATGAAAAGTTAATAGAATTGTTATACGTAAGTACTGCATGAAAAGTGATATCTTTAAGGAACGAGTTGTACAAAATGAATTTCTCAAAGGAAGGTGGAATAGCCTCATACTTTATGAGGGTATCAGAACTAAGAGACCAACTACAAGAGTTGGGATATATAATTTCTAAAAAAAAAAAATAGTGATCATAATGATCAATTCTCTTCCATAGGAATGGGGAAACTTTACATATAGAATATTTGGAAAGAATGAAGCCACCCCATTCAGTGAAGTTTGGTCATTTTGTAAAATAGAAGGAATGAGATTGAAGGAAAAAAGTGATGTAGGATCAAATGAGCAAGTCCAAGCATTTTCTGCCATGGATAGGAATAAAGGAATGTTTGGATGGTTTGGTCCTCAAAAAGAGCAAGAAGAATATGTCAAAAATCCAATGTTATGGTTGTCATGAATATGGGCTCTAAAAGAGAGATTGTCCTAAAATCAAGAAGGAAAACACTAAAAGAGGAAGGGAAGAAGCCCATATCACTAAGGAAGTGGAAGAACTTGAGAAGAAGAAATCAAAGAAGGAGGAAGTGAGATTTATCTACTATGATTGAGATAATCATCTCCACTAAGTTCTTTTTAGTTTTGTAAATTATAGCTATAATGGTAGGATACATTGTAAGTATGATAAGATACATTATATTAGGAGATGGTATCATGATAGAAACATGGGATTGAAGGAAGAGCTCATTATAGTAGCTTGAAAAAAGAGAGTTGAAGCAAAAGTCTACATGAATGAAGAAATCATTAAATAAAGAATGTGGCTCAGGGTAACCTCATTGAAATCATTTGTAGTGCATGTGGTTAAGAGAAATTCATCTAGCATGATAGAATGAATTCATCATACATCATTATCATGAGAAATGAGCTTCTGCCAGATGAGGATAGTATAGATCCTATGTTGGAATATTCATTATAAGGTTCACCTCTACTTGGAAGAATCAAGTGTCTCGCTGATCATTCCACCTTGTGTGGGATGCATTATTTAGAAGGAGATGGTATGTTGACAAAGGACTGCAACAAGTCAAGTTGATGGAAGTACTTCCAATAAAGGAAATGAATTTTCCAAAGGAAGTCTAGATGTCTGGAAGGATAAAATATGTATGTATATATTTGATATTTTAAGTCATGTCATCATATAGTTGCAGATGCATGGGTAAATTCTCTAGCATGATTAAGGATCTCTTCTTTTGAAAATATGCATGAAGGCATGGTTCACATATTGATAAGATGAAATCAACATAATAGGCCCTCATATGGAATATGAGGTAGTTGAAAAATATGAAGGAATTATATATGGAAAGTTAATGGGAAGAAATATGTAAATAAAGAAAGAAGAGATCATGGAAGATGCAACTACGATCATAGGAAAACATCTAATGACTAGAAAAATTAATCATGACATATCCATGAGAAGAAGACCATGATAAGGTCTACAAATAAAGGAGACCCTTGAAATACGAAGTTTTGGATATGTGTTTATGAATGTACAGGATGTTGTAGGAAAGCAAGATATCATGATGAAATGGAATCACAAAAGGTAACTTTGATTTGATACTGATTTTTATTCTTTAAACAACATTGGGATGGCTTGATACAAGGCTACCAAAAATAAATTTGTGGATGTCACCTACAACTGACACTTATGCGATTAGATGAAATATCCTAAAGGAAACATGAGGTGGTTATATGAAGGAAAGCCAAATGTGAAGTAGAAGATCATTTTCTCATGAATAAAAGGATGATATGACTGACATGGTTCATGAAGGAAAGTGATGGATGGTCGTTGCCCTAAAAGGAAAAGATGAAAACTCCATAATGATGAAGAAAATTAATTTCATGACATCGAAAGAAGGTGTCTACAAGCAATTGATAGTCCCATGATCTCCACCGAAGGGAAGAAAGTTGTTGGAAGCAAGTCCCTATTCACGAGTGAGCTTGAACAAGTCTCTCGATAAGAGGGAGTTTAGGTACATCCGTAGGAATGGGTATATCCTCCCTAATTAAGAGGGAAAGATAGACACATCATTCTTGTCTTCACTTAAAGAAGAAATAATTGAGGATTGGGTAAGAATGTGGAATCCAGTACTCTTTGAGGATGAAGTAAGGCATCCAAGATAAGAGAATTCAAAGAGGACCTATGCTCTTTGAAGATTGGGAATCCAAGATAAGAATAGTATTGGAAGGACATACTTTGTGAACACCCAGGTGTGGTATGTAATTTGATAGACAATGATGATGGTGTCTATAATTCATTGGCCTCGCCAACATTGTGCTATGATCTTGTGGAGAGATAGAGTTATTAGTCAAGGCCTTGCTATGTAACAATGTTGGATGATATGATGCTAAAAAATTGGGTTACCAATTTGACTCTTCTTATGAGAATTCTTCATATTGATAATGTTCAAGTCCCTTTTATGGATTATAAATACCTCCATAGTTAATAGGGAGTGTTGAAATATGTAACTAGATTAGGTATTCATAATGACATATGTAATCATGATTTTATGTATTTGATGTAATGAGAAAAATTAATTCATTATTATTATTCTTGAGGCATGGGTTTCTTGCTCAAGGGAAATGTATTTTTAGGTCAAGCACCCATTGAGTAATTCTAGGGCTCTTCATTGAGTCTACAAGTCAATTGAGTCATTGTCATGTATGAAATACCCTTTTGGGCATGTTACATATTATATTAAAGAAAATTTATTTAAGTCAAAAGAATGTTAAAAGACCCTTTTAGACCACAGCATGGTGCAAAGATCAAATCAGTCTACATGAAAGGTAAAGTCTATAAAACCCTCCTCCCACATCTGCCCAAGCAACCAACCAACTAGGGTAAACATGTGACGAGAAGTTACTATGATATGGTTGGACCTCCTAAGTCATCTTAAGGAAGTGAATCCAATAGAAACACACCATACAGACCTTCAACTTTAGTAATTGGACACCTAGGAACCATCCCAACATTTCTGCTAACGAGCATGTGGGTCCCACTGAGTTATTAAGATATTAAACCTCTGGAATCTCCCATGCTACTATGTTTTTAAGATATGGGCATGCCAATGTCTAGAGAGGTATAGATGCTCCCACAACCCTATATGCTTTTGTCCAGGGACTATTTCCAGTACACTTGTTCTAGAGTTTGCGACATTTAAGGCACATTTTAAGCCTAGAATTCCAGCCAATGCCTAGAACTTGTTGTAACTTCCAGAATCCATTAAACACATGATGGAAAGAATAATTAAGCAAAAAATAACTGCAGTAATAGGCCTAACCATTCCCAACTGGGACTGACATTTGTCAAACACTTGACATCAATGTAATCTACAGGTCTAGGATACAAGAGAGAGCATGAATGAACGAAAAAATTTATGAGACACGACAATAAGGATCATCACCTTCTCCCTTGAATTGTTATAACTTCAATTAGGTCTTGCATCCATCACTTTAACAATTACAAGTAAATACATGAAATAACCATGACATGAACCAATCAATTAACCATGCTTATAACTAGCATAAAACCATGAAAATAATAGTGAGATGACATGCATTAAATCCACACATAATTAAGTACAAAATAAAGAGAAATTAGCTTTTATTAGACATAGTAAAATCTGACCAGGTTCGAGATTTCCACATACCACCGGACTGTAGACGTGGCTGAACCAAACCTTTCTTTCATCCAATCACCCTCATGCCATATTCCAAGAATGAATGTGTGATCTCATAGAACACATCAATTAAAACCATCTAAGGCTTCTAGAGGCCACCAACCTCAATGCATTAAATAGTGATTCCACCTCATGGTCGGACATCACGAAACCAACATCAGATTGGTCTCTACCGAAGCCTTATGGGGCTCCAGAGAGTTTGTTCCAACAAGGGCTCCAGGACTAGTAACTCAACCCAGAAATGGTTATAGAGAATTTGTCCAACCAAGGCTCCAGGACTTGTAAATCAACCTACCAAGGGCTCTGTATCATTTTTCCAACCAAGGCTTTAGGACTAGTAACTCAACCCATGTTGTTATAGGGCTCTAGAGTGTTTTTCCAACCAAGGCTCTAAGAACTAGTAACTCAGCCTAAGCTAAGGAAACATGAGAACAAAATAGAAAAACAAATAAATTAACCCACAACACCATGGCTATCCACGAAATGGAAAGGCTAGGAAAATCCATTGTCAATCTAAGAAATCCTTCATACCAGTGACATATCATGACCAATAGACCACATTCTTATCTCATGCATTCCAAAACTAGTGAGGAAAACATACATGCAACTTGGTAGCTGTAAGAAAAACCTATTATTTTTTTTGATCCTGATGTCCTCTTGCAGTTTCTTGCTCTTCCTTTTCCTTATTGCTCCAAAAATCCAAGTATGCCACACTCTCCAAAGTGGTCCAAGAAAAATCTAAGTGTCCAAGAGTATTAGAGAGAGAGAGAATAGAAGAGAGCTCCACAAAAACCTATCAAAATCTTGCCAACTGATCCTCTAAATACTTTTTATAAATGAGGCCTCTATTTTCTTCATTTTCCATTATTTTCCTTCATTTTCTTCCTCACATGCAGCTAGTGACGTCTCACCTTCCTTTTCTCCTAATTTCCATTATTTTCATAGATAAATGTGCCAAAAATTTCATTTTGACTTTCCATAGCCTTAGCCATTTCCTTTGCCAAATTCCTTTGACATAATAAATCAAATGAGCATCCACTAGGATGTTTTTCCCACCATTAATCTTGGAATACATGTCCCATTATCGTGGTCTTATATTTTACGTGGATTTTTAACCAGTGTTGTTAAAGGACCCTTCCCCTTGGGGGAAAATCATCCTCAGTGTTCAGTGACACCTATAACTAGAAAGACCGTTGAAAACAAAACATACTACCCATGAAACTTTATAACATAGCTTGTTAAAATATTTACAATGACCATCTACTAAAACATGACAAATATACCATTTATTGGAGCTTTATAACACAAATTATTATGGTATTTACAATAACCACGTATACACATACACATTTTCTTCAAATAGAAAATGACGATATTGTATATGGAGCTTTATAAATGATCTCGATACAATATTTACAATAATATACCCATATATACATGTACAAATTTTCTCAACGAAAGCATAAAGGGATACGATGCACGTATCAATCAACAAGGAAATCTAGAGGCTAACACCTCCACCCTCAAAAGTGGCACTAGGATTCACCTCCTTCCCAAAAATTCCAGAATCCACTGCAGGGTCAAATTTGCATCCAATGTTGAGTGTTATAATCTTGCGCCACTTTTCCTCTCAATGAACAATTATCGACTCATTCTTCCATCGCACACTCCCAATGTGCATTTGATTCCATATATAAATTCTAATGGACAAAATAATATATATACGTGAACTTCCCTTATCAGCTACAAAGTCCCTCAAGCAATCTGGTCAACCCCCTTTCGTGTAGTCACACACGTTCCAAGTTTTGTTGGGACCCCCATGCTGGGGAATCCATCCCTTGCCAAGGATTCCTCACATCGGAAGATACAAAACCAAGGCATATCCTTGCCTTCAAACCATCACACTAGTCATATAATGCTTATGGAAATCAATGGAAACTATTTTCTACTAGTGTCCCACACTGGTCTTGCTCCTAAAGTGCTTTACTGGCATGTTGTTTCTTGTTCTAAATTCTTTCACTGTCACTGCTAATTATTGCAGTCAATTTCAATCATGCAACCAGGAATTTCCATCGTTCTTGTATCAAGCACATAAATTCCATTAGATTTAAAATAAATTGACATAAATTCATATCATACCTCAATGGTAGCTCGTGAATAAGGTGCACTTGTAATTCTCTTCACTTCCTACTACAATAAGTCAAACTAGAATTTTTTATGAAATCATCATGTATAAACATATCACCTCAAGTTAGTTGAAAACACAACCATCATAGATCAAAATCCATAATCACATATAACCATTGCACATCAGAATCATAGATGACATGCATAATTAAACTGAAATAAAATATGGATACTCATCCTTTAATCGATCCTTAGCTTCTACGTTTCTCCTTATTCTATATGCACTCTGGATTGGTTTCCACACCTAAAAAGCACCTAGTTCCTTCTCTTCGAGCATGTGCACATACACATAGTGTTCATCACACACATACAACCACACACGACATAAACCACCATGCGTTACGTGGACCTACACCTGACATACCACACATACCATACACCTAGTGTACAACATAACACAATACATCTAAACCTAATTTACAAAACCACAAAATACATGTGCCTACACATCGAGAACAACACATAACAATACATGTACTACATAGAGTACAACATAATGAGTACACATGTCATGATACCACAACTACACAATTCACATACATAATATTGTATGCCTGCAACAAAACATGTATGACATGCACATAATACCACATGTAAAACATGTACACATTAGCACCTATACACAACACCACCTGCACAACGTGTGCAAAACATCACATTTACATGGCACCACTTGGACAAGTTTTACACAATGCCACATGTACATAGTATGATCTGTACAATGTGTACACAACACGACAAGTACACAAAACCACATGCAAATAACATCAGAGGTGCAACATCTACAACATATAAAACATATGCATAATCGTAGTGCCACACATCGAAAACCACATTATCTCTACCAAGAAACCTTGCTTCTAGTGTCTTTTGCATGCTTGTTCCAACATGTCGCAAACCACACTGCCTCCATTTCGATAATGTATCCCTCGACATAGCCTATCCATAACATAAAAATACTATAATAGCATAATATCAATTCACATCCACATGATACTGACCTCATATATTTATTAGGACTACTCTTCCCACTTGATTCCTTATGAACTAGGAACCTTTTCATGCCATTCACCTACATAAGAAATCATTCCTCCCCAAGACTCTAATCCCTGATAACCCTATCAGATAGTGACATATATACATAAATAGATAGATACATATACATACACATTAGCATAAAACAATAATTATATTCTCATACAATCACATACATGTACACATATATACATATATAAACATCAGTATAATCATGATCATAACATAATTACCAGATAGCATGAGGTGAAGGTTAAGGGAACTCCCTTTATCTGTGCACACATGCACAATATTGAGAATAATCATTCCCAACATAGCCAAGGAATATGTTACCTTATGGCCATTTAACTAACCTTCCTTGCTACCTTTCTCATGATTATCTTGCCACTATATATTTACCTCAATGGACGCAACCAATCCAACAAGCGATCATGTGCTTGCCTTCAATTACCCTTATGCATTTATTAAGCTTCAACTAGGCCTTACATGACATGTTGGGTTTCTTTCAACTTCTCCCGAGCTCCATTAAATTTCCTCTTTCCCAACCAATTCCCAAGGATCAAAACTTAAAAGGAAAGATAGGAAATAAAGAAGAATAAAACCATGGAAAACCAGCAACACTACGACACCACAAACAAAGTGGCATGGCCATGCACAAGACGTAAAAAAAACTACAATCAAGCACAAGAAATCACTAAAAGACCAAAAGAACAAGACTTCCAATAGACACCATGAATCAATCCCCATGGTTCCCAATGCTTCCAAAGGAAAGCTCAACTTGACCCTTCTTCATAATTTCATGGCGGTCTCTTTTCCATGAAATCCCCTGCATCATATTGCCATAAACACATAATTTTCCATACGTAATTAAACATAACAACATACTAGTTACCTTACCTTGTTGTGCAAAGCACATTGCCTTGTAACTGAGTATGTCCATTCAATGTCTCAAGGAGTTTCAATTCCCTTGACAAATCCATCCTTAACTAAAAACTATTTGTTATACCTTTCAAATACATGCTCATGAATATAACACATATCCACATAATTTCAAACAAAATCAAGGTTAAGAATAATTCTTGTATTCAAAGCACCCATTCATTTGGAATTAGGGTTTCCAAAGATGGCCAAATGAATTATTACCCAATTCCTTTCTTTTACCTGTTTACTTTGTTGCAATCAATTCTTACTAGATAGTGTTACATAACCCACTTGTTAGTTATATAAACTCATCAAATATCACCTTCTCATGCTAATACCAAGCATTTTTCCATATAACAGTTCACATAGTTCAACCACACGTTCCAAATATCAATACAATCTTATCTATCAATTTGAAATCAACCTTTACCAAGTCTAACAACCATGTCATACTAAACAATCAACTCACATTCATCAGTCATAATACATAATGCTACAACTATCAGCTACTTACACTCAAGCACATATCAGTTGTCTCAACACATAATGCGTTAGTACAACCATCTTAAAACAAGAACATTCATTCATGCAATCTTACAGACACATACTCATATCATGAAAGTAATCAAACATTCAAACAAACTATTAACCTACCATGTTAGATAAATCAACTAGATCACATAATAGACACCAAACACTTAAAGGCCAAATAGACGAACTAATCAAATGTTCAAGCACAAAGTAGATGATCTAAGAAATCTCATACCATAATGTATCTCAGGGAAGGTTATCTTGTCTGCACAATCAAGCTAGACTAGCACGATATAACTATTATAGTCCATTTTGTTAGATCCGATCAATGAGCCTCCTAATTGAATCAATCAAAATTCTATTCCCCCTTGTCACCATATTCAACAAATTCCTAAGCATGTACCTTTTATTTCCCAAAATTTCAGCCCTAAATTGCATCATTTAAGCCATTTTAAGGACCAACGATCCTTGTAAGCCTACTAGGGTGCATTCACCAACAGGTTGCTCCACTATGGCTTGCGTTGATCACTAGTAGGCTACTCCCCTTTGTGCCTACGTTGGTTGTAGAAATTTGGGATAATGATTGGGATTCTGGAAGCTTCCCCGGTGGACTCACCAATTTTTTATATGGGATTTATGATTGGGAACAAAATTATCTCGCCTAGATTGGTGGATAACCTAGAACAATAGAGAAACATGGATCACAATGTTTTTCCTCGAGTGAGGCCTACCTAGAATATTTCACACACTTTGGCCTTTGTCGTCTACCTCTGGAGATTACACTGGTGACAAACCCTCATCCAGTGATAGCAAGGTCCATGGGAAAAAGGGCAAAGTCAAATTTCCTTGTAAGCTATGTGAAGGGAGTCATCCTGTTCACCTTTTTCCTTATAAGGATGAAGCCTCAAAAGTGTTAAAAAACCATGAAGCTTCTCAGCCTAAACTTCCAACTCGTTATCGAAAGCTTTCTCCCAATCCTCCGCTAGTTGATGAAGTGATTTATCATAATTTGAATGCCATCAAACTCACTCTCTCTTAACGTGAATCCCATTAATATACTCCCTACCAACCATTGGTTGAGAAAATGGTTGACCCAATTCTGCCTTTAGTTGATCGTAACGTTACTGCAAAGAGTGAGTCTTGTACCACATAGGTTCATCTTTTTTCTTCAGATTCCAATGAATTAGGCTGGAATAATCCTGTTCCAATGGTATAGGAGGGAAATCCTCCTATTCCCATAACAAAAGGGGGAATTTCACCCATTCCTATGGCACCCCCTCTAAGTAGTACGGTCACTTTTGATTGGATTCGATTGACACGATATCGTCTTCCTCCTGACGTGTCCTTCCATATCATAGTACATGATTATAATTTGGTCATACCTAGCACAATAATAGATGAAGGTACATTTGTTACTATTCTATCCTTAACTACTTGGAAAGCTTTAGGTTCTCTGCATCTTGTGCCTGTTAACCAGAATTTGTTGGCTTTTAATAGAGGAACCAGTCAACCATTAGGGATGCTTCCTAAGTTGCCTACTACTTTGGGAGAAAATATTTTCTATATCGATGTGATGGTAGTCCAAGGCCCTTTGGATTTTAATTTACTCCTTGGGTGTAACTATGTTTATGTCATGGGAGCTCTTGTCTCTTCACTCTTTTGTGTAATGCATTTCCTGCATGAATGAAGAATTGTGACTATTGACCAACTTTCATTCATTGGTCCTAATTTGACTCCAAATTAACCAATATTGCTAAATGGTACTTGTATGCAAGGAGTGTCTCCCTCACCACAAATTAACTATGTGTTAACATTTTCCATGCCCAAGTTTACTGATGGTCTAGTAGGTGATGTAGTGCATCATGTAGTTAGGGCATTGAAGTATGATCTTGCTAAATGGTACTTGCATGCAAGCAATATCTCCCTCGCCACAAATTAACTATGTGGTAACATGTTCCATTCCCAAGTTTACTGATGATCTAGTAGGTGATGTAGTGCATCATGTAGTCGGGGCATTGGAGTCTGATCTTTCCATTAAATTGCTTCATATGTATCCCTTCCAGATCATTGTTCTCACATTTGATGAGAACCTCTTGGAATCCATGGCCTCCTGGAAGTTGTGATGAAGGCTCCTCAGAGTAGAGTTCCTTGTCTTGTGTCAAGCTCGTTAATAAATAAAACAAGGTCCTTGGAGTAGAGTTCTTGTTCTTGTGTCAAGCTCGTTAAAAAATGAAACAAGGTCCTTGGAGCAGAGTTCCTTTTCTTGTCTCAAGCTCCTTAAAAAATCAAACAAGGTTCCCAGAGCAGAGTTCCTTGTATTACGTCAAGGTTGTTAGAAAATGAAATAAGGTTCCTGGAGCAGAGTTCCTTTTCTTGTGTCAAGCTCATTAAAAAATTAAACTAGCTCTTATGAGGACAATTCTTTTACTATGTCAATCTCATTAAAAAATGAAATAGGTTCCTATGAGCATAGTTATTTTCATGTGTCATACTCATTAAAAAATGAAATAAATCCCCTTTCAGTTAGAGTCTTTGATTATATCTCGTAAACTCCCAGTCAAGTCTTTCACTCGACCTCGTAAATGAACCTTCAGTCCATCCCCCTGTTAGTACCCAGTAGCCTACTTAGGTGCATGAAATGAATTTTAGGGGGCATGTACCTCGAATTGAGTCATTATGCTGGGGTCACACAAACTTATTCGAAGCATTTTTTTTCCTTTGTTTCAAGATTGTGCAAAAATGAAATAAATTTAAAGCATAGTTTCTCATGTTTCAAGCTTCTGTAAAAATGAAACCGTTCCCATTTTATCCCTTGTGGTTGCCATTTTTATCAACCTATTTTTTCCATATGAGCCTTGGTTTTTCCATTCCATCGTCATCATTTGCTTAGCTGATTATACGCTTTCACTTTATTTTTTTACGCTTCCTTGAGGAATCGGTGTGATGAGTTGGCCTATTATCTAGCGTCTTAACCTTTGTGTGTTTTCAGCAGTTCCATCATGACCAGAACCAGTTGCTACCCTTTATACCTCTCATTCCTCAAGGAGGAGTCCTCTTTCAGCTCTTTTCAGACTCCCAAAATATGAAAATATTTCTTAGCACTTTCCTTCTCGAACTCGTAAAATTGAATGAAAAGACATCTTAGTATAAGCTTAATCCCTTTTTGGAGTGAGATAGACTAGCTACAAAGAAGGAATACCTTAGTAGAACATGGCTAAGAGGTTCTCTTAGGTATTGTTTTTTTCCTTTTAGGACCTAAGGGACTGTTAGAGTCGGTCTGGTCAGTCCTCCATCAGAGATCAAAACTCTTTATGCATTTCATGTTTAGGTGTCCCGCTCCATTCTCCCAGTTTTATTCCAATAGGGGCATGCCATAATCTGATGGAGAAGGTCATGATAGTCATTCCCCCTCATGTTTGGCTCCTGTTGGCTCAGCTCTTTTGTCAATAATCATCATAGTCCATGATAGTGAAGGTCTGGTCCTTTAAAGGACAAAGGTCATTTCGAGGTCTAGGTCTAGGAATTCATCAATTTGGTGTTTGAACATGTCCAGTAAAGCCATGCAGGCCAGATTGAGGCCCTTACATAGCTATGGTTCAGAGAGCTTCATCATCATGCGGATAGACTTCGACTCTTCTTCAAAACTCTGTTTTGAAGAAAAGTCAAATAGTGTCATTTACGACAAAATTTTCAAAAAAGTCGCCAGTTGATTTTTTCAGATGTAGTCATGGTTTCTGTGGCCAAATGTCCTGTCGTGCAATCCATGGAAAGAGTGCCGAAAATTTCATCATTTGAGCTAAAATTTCGAAGGGAAAGTGAAAATCAGTGTGTTTTAAAGTCAGTGAAAAAAGTGAAAAACATAACATTAGAAAAATGGGGTTTTGAAGAGACGAAATTTAAACCCATCTCTTCCAAGGCTATATATACCATTTTTTGTCAAAACCAAAGGCATTGTGCTATTACAAGCCTTGGAGAAGCGTTGCAAAGGCGTGAATGTAAATTGGTGAGCATTTGAGTGAGTTGGAGGCGGTTTTAGAAGGCGCAACGCATATACCCAGGAGCGCAGTCCACACAGAGGGCGCAGCGCACACGCAGCCTACCCACAGTGCAATTTTTCTAAGGGCACGGTGCATACCCAGGGCGTGGCACACTGGGCTTTGCACGCGGCGCATACAAACAAGGGCCAAAACAAGTGCCCAAACATTCCCAAATTTTGGTGAAGCCTATCAAATTGAGAGGTAGGCTCTTTAAAATCACTTTCTCATCCAATTTTGTCAATGATAGGGTGTTTATAGAGATGTTTCAATGCCACCAAAATGTATAAAAACAACCATAAGAAATCACCAACAAATTGATGGCTAGGGTTGTTAAAATGTCTTGTTAGTGCCAAGGTTTCACTCCACTCACCTTTTCCCCTCACCTATCACTTTTCCCATCCTCCCTCTCTCATTTTTCCTAAAATCCCTGCCCTAAACTACTACCAAACCCTCTCCCCTATCCCTCCACTATTTGGTCAACACAAAACCCCAAACCCTACCCCATCAAAATACCCAAACTCCTCCCATATCCCTAAGATATTTCTCCCTATAACCCCTATCCCCATTTCGTCACTCCCTTCCTAACACCCCTTATTTCATTGTTCCCCTTGGTAACAGATATTACAAAGGCACCCAGCCTCACACCATCATGAAAAGGGCAGCCTAATCATAGTCCACATTGCAGTCATGACATCACAACATTCGTCTAAGTATGAGATGGAGACATAGAGTCACTCATCCTCAGAAGAGCAGGCTCCCAGGAGACACCACAAGAGAGGCAAACATGTCAGGGATGAACACACTACCCTCACCGAGTTACAAGCATGCCCTCTTGCCATGGCATGCTTCCAGCACCTATCATGTTTTGAATTTTGTCAAATGGTGGCAAATGTTACAGTTCATCATGAGTTGGCCCATTTATTTTTGCTTCATCTACATGGAGGTCAGTCTATCTTGGTCGGGGTCACTTTCACATTGACACCTGAAGCTATATCAGTGGCAACAGGTATACCAAATGTTGGAGAACAGTGGCATAAGAAGAAGAATGTGGATAGGCAACACTATGAGCCTTACATCAAATCCAGATTCTTGAATGAGCTCACAAGAGTCTTCCCCTTCAGATACTTGAAAGATGAGTATTCCCCACTCATGAGATTGATCATGAAATACTTCAGCTGTTACGGGAGGTTCTCTCGACTGTATGCCTATCACATCTGGTTGCTCATGCACTTCACTAGGGTGAGGATGATGAACCTCCCGTTTTTCATATGCAGGAACACAGAGAGGATGAACACCTTCATGCTGCATAAGACCCTCCAACAGCAACTTAACAGTGTGTTTCACTTTTCTCTTATCCGGATTTTGGTAGATCATCAGTTGGGATGGTAGGGCATTGCTTGGGAGGACTTCATTTCCCATGATTTCTTCAGCACATCACAGGTACTATTAAAGCTAGAGTAGGAGTTGGATTGTCCTTCTCATTAGCATGAGCACCATGAGACCACTACCATGCCAGTTTTTGTTACATATCAGAGAGGTAGTAGGCACTTGTTTGCAGCAGAAAAGTGAGTGTTATCTCCACCTATGATCCGCTTTTAAGCAGGAACGCAACAAAATACCGAGATAACCATATACAAAAAGATGTAGTGGAAATAATACTTCATTTCATTAATGGAAAATACTGAAATATGCTTACAACCGGAAATAGCAATAAACCAGCGAGGGCGATGGTAGCTTATCTCTAAGAAGAGATGTGTGGCTACATGCCTCTGAACTATTTCGAACTGTGTTACAATGAGGCCCGAAGGCATATTTATTGTTGAGAAATAATGGAAAACCCTTCACATTCCAAAACCTAACCCCAGAAGATGAAACGCCAAATTGTGGGCCCCGTTTTGGGTAAATTGGAACATCAATTTCCCGAGGTTGTAACTTTGGCATACGATCTCCGTTTGACGCGTATGATAGCTCGTTAGAAAGATCCATCCAAGAACTACCACTTTGGGAAGGGCAACATCAGTCCATGGACCCATGTTGCCCCCAGATTTCCCAAAAAACGTCGTTTAGGGCCTCAAAACGGCTCCGGAAGTTCAGGACCCTAAAAAAATTGCTAAAAATAGTAAATTGTGCTACATTTACGGAAACTGAAAAAACTGAAAGAGGCAGTTGCGAGGGTCCAAATGGGATAGGTGGGTGGCGACCAACATCCACCTGGATCATTCCTCCCCCCTTAGGAACCAATGGTCCCCATTGCGTTGAGTTCCTCCATCTGCTGAACTTGTTCTGCACTGTCTGATGTGTCCAGTAATGGTGGGAAGCATGGTCGATGACGGTCCACATTGAACGCTTGGTGCAGGTGAAAGAATGGAGGAATGTTGTGCTTCAAAGCATTGTTGCCCATAGCCTTGGTACTGCTGTAAGGACCTTGTCGGAGTGGTTGGAGCTTTTGATGGGTTCTGGTAAGGCGTTCTTTCTGTCGATGCAACCAGAATTGGTTGCCCACCTGAAGCTTGTATGGTACCCCTGTGGGTGAGGAGAAGTTGTTCCTGTGTTCTGTCATGACTGTATCCCTCTGATGCTGTTGCTGCGTGGAGGAACCCTTTCCGGGGGTCATGGATGTAGCAATGATCTTCCCCTTACTTTGGGAGTGAACCATACAGATGAATTTCCTGGTGTGTGATATGAGCTTGCTGCCTTTCTTAGCAGTGATCAAAGATGTGGCAGTAGGTGGGGCTATCTCTGGTATCCTGTATAATGAATTACTCAAAGAAATAATGATAGCACGAGGCCTTGACTCATACACAGCATGTCGCCTCCACAAGTATGGCTGGCCTAATAATACATCACAAACATCTAGAGGTGTAACATCACATAATGCCTCGTCTGTGAAAGGCTTGATGCTGTAGGGAAGGCGGCACTGCTGGCGAACTTTGAGATCTCGTCCTTCATGAAGCCACCCGATACTGTACGGTTGCGGGTGTGGTGTAGTCGATAGGCCCAACCGCTTCACGACCTCTGCTGAAATAAGGTTCTTTTGGCTGCCACTGTCGACAATGAATTGCAGCGGTAAACCCTTCACCCACATCTATGAGTGGAAAAGACGCTCCCCCTCCTCTGGCTCTTCGGGCTCATTCTTCTGGATCTTGGCAGTGGCAATAGTGGCGCTGGGATCTGCATCAATGATCTGCTTCCCTTTGCCATTCCCCTTGTCGGGTTCTGGCTCAGGGTCAGAACATGCATCTGATTCGGAAGCCTTCAACTCGGCCACCAGCGACTGCTTGGTTCGGCACTCACTTGTGTTATGAGTGGGACTCTTGTGGAACTCACACCACTTTCTTGTGTCCTTCTTCGGCTTCGTGGTGTTGTTCTTTTCTTGCAACTTCAACGGGTTGTCTTGGGTCACCCCGCCTTGGCTTTGTCCTTTGGGCTTCGGATTTGCATATCCAAAGTCTCGCTTCTACTATTTGAACTTTTGCTCGATTTTGACAGCGTATCGATATGTTGTGCCGAGTGAGGAGATGTTCAAGAACTCCATCTCTTCCTGGATGTATTTGTTCAGGCAGCCGCGGTATTTGAGTACCAGATGTAGCTCAGAATCTTTGATACCCAACTGTGTGCGAAGGTTGTGAAAAATGTTTGTGAACTCTGGCACATCTTGGTCTCGTCCCTATCGCAGTGTGGTCCATTTGATGTATTTGTCCTCATAGATTTTGACAGGGTAATACTGCTCCTTGATGGCATCTTGGAATGAATCCCAAGTGGGTGCGGCTGAAAATAGTGAGCCGGTACTTTCATCCTTCTGCTCGCAGTAGGTTTCCCACCAGTCCTTGACGTAGGGGGCTGCTTTGAGAAGAGTGAAAACAATCTTTTCCCGACTTCAAAATACATGAATAGAAAAATAACCCTCTAGCAGATTTAACCATTTATCTACGGCATCTACGTCTATTTTACCCTCGAAGATGGGGATTTCAAAATTCGCTTGTGCCTTAAATGGTGTGGCGTTTCCAGAGTAGCTGTTGAAAGCCGATGCGTCGCCTCTGGGTAGTCGTTGAAGGATCTGCGCAAAGCTATCCATCATCACATTCCTTTGTCGCTCGAGGGCTTCTTCGAGCAAGATTTTGATAGGATCTCCTGCTCCCTCGTCTTTCTTCTCATCCACCATAGGAGGCCGTCGGGATTTGCGAGGTTGGTCTTGCAAAGGTTCGACCAGTTCAAGCCCTAACTCCTTATATCCCGACCTCGTTGGGGACATCCAAAGAAAAACAGAGAAAAAGCAGACTGCTCTGACACCACTGATCCTCTTTTAAGCAGGAATGCAACAAAATACAGAGATAACCATATACACAAAGATGCAGCGGAAATAATACTTCATTTCATTAATGGAAAATATTGAAATATGCTTACAACCGGAAATAGCAATAAGCCAGCTAGGGCGATGGTAGCTTATCTCGGAGAAGAGATGTGTGGCTACAAGCCTCTGAACTGTTCCGAACTGTGTTACAATGAGGCTCGAAGGCCTATCTATTGTTGAGAAACAATGGAGAACCCTTCACATTCCAAAACCTAACCCAAGAAGATGAAACGCCAAATTGTGGGCCCCGTTTTGGGTAAATTGGTACATCAATTTGTTGGGGTCGTAACTTCGGCATACGATCTCTGTTTGACGCGTATGATAGCTCGTTAGAAAGATCTATCCGAGAACTACCACTTTGGGAAGGGCGACATCGGTCCATGGACCCATGTTGCCCCCAGAGTTCCCAAAAAACGTCGTTTAGGGCCTCAAAACGGCTCCGAAAGTTCAGGACCCAAAAAAAACTGCTAAAAATAGTAAATTGTGCTACATTTACGGAAACTGAAAAAACTGAAAGAGACAGTTGCGGGGGTCCAAATGGGATAGGTGGGTGGCCACCAACATCCCCCTGGATCAACCTAGGGTGGAAGGGGCCTCACTTCCGGCATCAACTACACAGGTACTACACAAGGGCAAGAAGCCTGTGCATGATGAGGGGCCATGAGGTGTGCAGGAGACCGATGTCATCCTCATTCAGGATGATGAGGCAGAGGCAGAAAATGCCAAACTTAGGATGACCATTCAGGAGCATGAATCGGAGATCCAAGACTTGATACTAAATATGGAGAGGGCCAGATGGGTCATCAAGTATCTAGAGCAGAGGAACAAATAGAATGAGGACCAGCAGGCGATCATGGAGCTGCAAAGCATCCGTGAGAATCGACAAGCTGCCCAACAAAGGAGGATCGAGCTCACTACCTTGGAGCAAGAGATCAACAACGACCATGAGTCTTGGTTAGAGCAGGTCAATCTACACTTGGAGAGACTGCCGGAGAAGGCAAACAAGGACAAAACCATATTGAGGAGGATGGCTTGTCATTACAGGGCACATAACATGAGTGCAAAGGCCTGAATAAGCAACTTGAAGGCCAAACTGAGGAGAGCACCAGAAGAGGCAAAAGAGCAAGATCGGCTTCGAATCTTGGCTGAAGATTTTGTGGCCCAACATAGTACCTCTTAGAGAACCACCAGCCCAAATTTCAAAAAATTTGGGACAATTTTGGTCGCATGGATATTTTTTGGCATAAACACAGGTTTTTTCTCTATACGCGCCGCGCCACCGGAGCGACGCGTAGGATTGGGAGCTCAAAATGAGAAATGGTTCATATTTTTGGATTCAGGAGGCAAAATCATGACTACTGGCACTCAGGGAAGAAATTTGGACATGATTTGAGTCTCCAGGAGGTCAAAAACACCCAAACAATGGCCTCACTGCCCCTATTTTGACACACAGGAAGCAATCTTGGGAGAATGAATATTTGGAGGTGCAAATGAGCTCCAAATTCAAAAGTTCCACTTTGGAAATTAGACAAGGCAGGCTTTCCAACGAGCACACTTGGGCACATTTTAGACTCCTGAAAGTGCCTCAAAACTGGCCTCAAAGTGGTGCGACACATACAGAAAAGTGTGCGACGCATATAGGAAAAAAGGCCCAAAATGCCTCTGTTTCGCGAAATTTCGCTTCCCGACTTTTCATAAGTGGGCCCCCTCATCTACACTTCATTTTTTCGTAACCTAAAGTGGTTTTAAAAGTGTTTTCGCTCCAGATTAGCAGTTATCCAAGTGGAAAAGGAAGGCAAAGGGCCACCCAAGCCATTTGTCATGTTTGTAGCGTTTCACTTGTAGATGATCTTTGGCTTTCCACCTTCATTTTGTAATGATTTGAGTAACTCCCCAACCCTTGGGCATTCTATCTCTTCATGGCACATTCTATATATTGTATGCAAACCATTTGCAAAGGGTGGATTGGCTTGTAACTTCTGGGAGACTGTGGGAAAGAAACTTTGTTTCTGCATTGTATATCTTTTTACAGAGGATTAAAGAAAGGCAGTGGCTCTGTTTCATGAGATTCATGTGGTTGTGAGTATAGAAAATGTGTCTCTTGTGTTTCATATGTATCTCGTTATGTTTCATAGTTCATTTCATATTCATTTCCAGTGAAGTTTTCTAAGTTAGCTAAGATAGAATTCGATTTTATTGCTCTGCCTATGGGAAAATTTCATGTTTAGCGTTCATTCTTCTATTGAAAAGGATTCATGTTGTCCATGCCCTTTTCACCCTCTTAATCAATCTCTCCATTCTGCACTATCTTAAACTAAATTTCTAGGCTTTCCGCCTATCTTGCCTCATGAAGTAATGCGTGCCTTTGTATTAAGTTCTCTATTCATTGAGGTCCATTAGTCCCATACCATCTAAGAAACACAGTCATTGATAAAAATCACTTCTTGTGTCCATATTCACTTACTAGCCTAAGATAAATAGTTCACTGTAAGTCATCTTAGGCCTTTTCATTTATCTATTCACTAAGTGTGACTCAGAGAGAGCCCTCTCCTGTTCTGGTAGGGCTAGCTACCAAACTGAGCATGGTTTGTGGTTACCTTGAATTTTTCCTTCTTTCAGCCTAAGGTGGATTTACATGCTATCATAGTGGCGACTTCGCTGGGGAACAAATCAATCCCCTTGCTTCTTAATAATTTTAAGCTTCCAGATGATAAGTTTAGGATTTTATAGGCTAAGTAAAGTTGGTTGTGTCCTTTGATTTTTCTCAATAGCACGTTGGCTTCTAGAAGATACACCAGAGCTAATCCAGATCCCGATCCTCTGCACATCTACGAAAACCCAAATTTGATTTCAAGAATTCATCGGCAAGAAAGCTCTATATCGCCCGTGCTCAAATCCCATTCATGCCCAGACATTTTTGAGTATATTGAAGAGCTATAGTTTGATAAGCAGTTTGAATTATCGTTGTTTGAAACCAAGTCCAAAAGAGCAGTTGACTCTACTGTCCACAATCCATAGTTTCATGTAGACTTGGAGATGGAAAGGGCTAACTAGTCTATTGATAACTACATAGTAGCTCAGCTGCAAACTCCAATTTCTAGCCCCTTAAAAGTTGTGCACACTCCACCAACACCTCCGAGGACAAATACACCAAGAGTGATGGATCCCCATTTTGCACCTCTCGTTTTTCCTCAAGTTTTAGATGATATACCCGCTGATTACCAAAGAAAAATCCCATTTTTTGATGGCACTCCTAATGGCATTACTTCTCAGCAACATGTGGACAGAATTGTTGATTTCTATGAATTGCATGAGATCGATGAGGAGAATGTGGCAATGAGACTTTTTGTACAGACATTTGCAGGTGAAGTGAGGAAATGGTTCAGACGTTTTCCGGCTGCTCGTATCGCTACCTTCGCTGACTTACAAAGACAATTTTTGAACCGCTGGGAAGTGAAAAAGAATCCTCTTCAAATTTTGGCTGAATATGAGCAAATCAAAAGAAACGCTGGTGAGTCGGTCCAAGATTATTGCACTAGATTCAATATAGTTTATAATGAAATTCCAGATAATCTAAGGCCACCTGTGGGACTAGCCATGTTGAGGTTCCCTGATGGTTTTGATGCTGACATGGCTTATCAATTGAGAGAAAGAGAATCGACCACAATGGAAGACATGCAGAAGATAACGGTCAGCGTTGAAGCAAATCTGCTGACCAAGAGAGCTAGAGAAAAAGCAGAGAAGAAGGTCATTGCAAAGGACGAAACTTCCTCAATAGATCAGCTACTTCGGAAGGTAGAGAAGATGCTAGAAAGAGTGAAACTTGACAAAACAGAGCCACAAGTTAGAAATCCTAACTGCCGTGGCCAGCAACAAACACAATATAGAATAAGACAGAGAGATCACCGAGCTCAAGAGTCGATTGCACAACAACCAACACAGACACCTTTGCAGCAAAATTTTGTGCATGGACCGGAATCAGATGAAGACGGCAATGTAATAGGTGAAAAAAATCATCTCTTTACTCCTGATGATTTGCCTACTTATCTCACTGAAGAGGAGGAGTATGCAGAGAATTTAGCTGCACATAAAGATGTAGACTTTATTCTAGCAAGCAACACCGTCTTGGAGGAGCAATCAGATGAATACCAAAGAGCCTACATGAATGCTTTGTCCACCCAATAGCAGCGATATTCACTTAGAAACATAGATGTTTCAGTCAGACCCATTCACAAAAAGAAGGATGTTGAAGCGTCAAAGAATGATCCAACAGTTACACAAAGGAAAGGAAAGGAGGCGGTTGATCTGGAGAGTAGCAAATCAACATCATCAGAACCATCACATCAGCAAGTTGGATCGAAAGAAAAGGAGAGGAAAGAAGTCCCAGTCAAAGAGGTATAAAAGATTCTCGCTTTCAATTTAGAGAATGAGATTTCTAAACTAAAGATATCCATCCCCTTGACTGAAATATTGAAGAACAACAGTTATAAAGGACAAGTATCTAAAATGTTGAATTTGGACCCAATGTCTGACATGGTGAATATCGAAGATGATCAACCTAAAATGATTTTTGGGCTAGCATCAAATGGTGAGTCTCCTGATAGTGACGTGCCACCTTTTTACATCAGTTTAAGGTTGCATGATTTTGTGTTACATAACACCATGTTCGATTCTGGAGCTTCTCACAATCTCATGCCCAAGGCAATCATGGATAAGCTTGGTTTGGACATCACTGGGCAATATCATGATCTCTATTTGTTTGATTCCAGTAGAGTAAGATGTATAGGTCTCATCAAAGGCTTGGTTGTGAGTTTGGATCAGCTCCCAATGAAGAATGTTTTGATGGATGTTGTGGTAGCAGACATTCCTCCAAGGTTTGGCATGCTTCTTTCTAGGTCTTGGGTAGCGAAACTAAAAGGGACACTATAGCTAGATTTCTCCTATGCAACGATTCCAGTATTCGGACAAATGAGGAAATTGTATCGGGAACAAAAAATGAAGTACATGATCACAAGCAAGGAGAAACCAATAAATCATCCTATTAACCATGTACATACATATTTAGAGTCATTTGTTTTGTATTAAGATAGTTTAAATGATATAGATAGTCAGTTGGTGGAAGCAGATGATATTCAGGAAATAACAGAAAATTTCAGAGAAGTTTTGAAGAAAGAAGAACAACAACAGAACACCGTTGGGCAATCAACTAAAAGCAATGGACAACAAGTAGACAAGGCACAAAAAACAGATTTCCAGCACTTGCAAGAGGAGGAAGAAGGTTTGTGGACCATGGATTTCGATGGAGCAGTGGGAAATGATGGCGTTGGAATTGGAATTTGGGTACGCAGTCCTTTCTCCACCCCAAACAATGTCCCTAGTAACATACGGGTATGCTCTTACAAGTTGGCTTTTGAGTGTTCAAATAATGAAGCTGAGTATGAAGCTCTGATTGCTAGCCTAAAGATTCTAAGAAAGCTGAACGCCAAGAGGATTTCAATATATGGTGACTCCGATTTGGTTATCAAGCAGGTTAGAGGCGAATATCAAGCAAAGCATCCCAGGATGCGAGCCTACCATGATTTAGTCCTAGACATTTTGAAATTATTTTCAGAATACACATTGACATGTGTGCCTCGTATACAAAATAGTATTGTTGATGCTCTTGCTAAGGCAGTGAGTAATTTAAGATCCCAATGAACTCTACCAACAAATTGGAAATTCATGTCAAGCATCATCCAACCGTTCCAAAAAATCAGAGATATTGGCAAGTGTTCCAAGATGATGAGGAGATTGATGATTTTCTGCAAAACAAAGGTAAGCTTAAAGAGACCTCAATTGATGAACAAAATGACAATGGAAAAGGTAATGGTACAGATGAAATGCAAATCAATGAAATGGACGTGTTGCAGCTGAAGAATAACGTTATTCCCAAAGGCTTGATACGTCTAGAAGAACTCTTTGATCAAGATGATGTAGCCCGCAAGCCAACATTGTAGCCAACAGAGAAGGGTGTGGAAGAGGTCAATATTGGGACAGCTGCAAATCTTAAATTGATAAAATTGTCCAAAGCATTGCCGCCAAAGATCAAGGACAAATATATCAGTTTGATGTCTTCATTTGCAAATGTGTTTGCTTGGGACTATTCCGAATTAAAGACATACGAGACCAATATAATTTAGCACACTATACCCATCAAGCCCAATCAAATAGAATTCAGACAGAAGTTGACCATGCTAAATCCAAAGTTTCTTCCATCTATTGAAAAGGAGATCAACAGGTTATACAAATCAGGGATCATTGTGCCAATCAGATTTTCAGATTGGATCTCTAACTTGGTGCCCGTAAGGAAGAAGACAGGTGAGATTCGCTTATGCATTGATTTCAGAAACCTCAATAAATTTTCATTGAAGGACAACTATCCATTGCCCAAAATGGACCATATACTTCAGCGAGTAGTAGGAGCATCCCGTATTTCACTACTTGATGGTTATTCTGGATATAACCAAGTTTTTGTCCATGAGGATGACTGAGACAAGACAGTGTTCACTACTCCGTGGGGAACCTTTCATTACGCAAAAATGCCTTTCGGTTTGAAGAATGCGGGTGCCACATTTGAGCATGCTATGGACTTGGCTTTTGCAAATGAGAAGGATGTCTTTTTGGTTGTATATTTGGATGATTTGATGGTGTTTTCTAAATCTGATGAAGAGCACATGTACCATCTTAAAACCATCTTCCTAAAGTGCATAAAATATGGCTTGTCACTGAATCCAAAGAAGAGCTTGTTCGCCATGGAAGAAGGCAAACTACTCAGGCACATTATCTCAAAAGATGGTATTCGTATTGACTCGACATGTGTGCAAGCAATTCAGCAAATAGATCTGCCCTGGAATAAAAAAGAGATACAATCGTTCAATGGTAAGATGAACTTCCTACGCCGCTTGTACCCAATCTTGTTGAGCATCTAAGGGAGATGACAAAGATGCTTAAGAAGGACAACCAAGTGAAATGGACGGAAGAGGCTGTAAAATCTTTCAGTTTTGTCAAATTGGCTGTTTCCTCAGCACCAATTCTAGTCAGCCCGGACTACACTCAGGATTTCATATTGTTTTCATTTGCTTCAAAGCATACTATGGCATTGGTATTATTGCAGAAGAGAGATGATCATGAAAGACCCATTGCATTTTTCAGCAGAGCTATAAGAGACACAGCTTTAAAGTATAACATTATTAAGAAGCAAGCCCTTGCACTTATGAAGGCATTGAAAGATTTACGGGTGTATATTCTACATTCTCACATTCTGGCCTATGTTCCTAACGCTGTTGTAAAAGATGTTTTAGTGTAGACCGATCTGCAAGGAAGAAGAGGCAACTGGATTGCAGCCTTGCTGGAATATGATGTGGAAATAAAGCCCACAAAGCTGGTGAAAGGACACGGATTGGCGAAGCTAATGGCTGAATCAAACTTGCATGCCTTGGACATAAATCTAATCGCTTCTATGTCCAATGAGAATGATGAAGAATCACCAATTCATGTATCTGAAATGTCTGCTTTTTCCCCATGGTATTTAGATATCATATATGTGCTCAAAAATTTATCACCACCGCCTGGCATGACTAGAAAGAAAGCAAGAACACTCAAGTTGAAGGCTACCAAGTTTTGCGTTCTTAATTCAGCACTGTATTGGAAAGACCCCGGTGGTGTTTTGTTAATTTTTTTGGTGGAAAAGGAAGCAAAGCAAGTCATGGAGGACTGCCACCAAGGAGACTGTGGTGGTCACCTTTTTGGAAGTCAACATCAACCAAAATTTTGAGAGCAGGGTACTATTGGCCGACATTGTTTGCTGATGTATATAAGATGGTCAAGTACTGTCATAAGTGTCAGATTTTCGAAGGAAAGAGGAAGTTACAGCCTCTACCACTCAAGCCCATAGAGGTGAGTGCCCCTTTTCAGAAATGGGGGTTGGATTTGATTGGCGAAATTCATCCCGCTTCTTCCGGATAGCATAGATGGATCCTCACAGCCACAGATTACTTCACAAAATGGATTGAGCAATTCCCACCAGACAAGCTATAGATGCGGTAATCATTTCATTCCTCAAAAATAACATCTTGTCTCGCTTTGGTTGTCCAAATAAGCTAATCACTGATAATGCAACAAATTTCAAATCAAAAAGGATGGTAGAGTTTTTTCATAAATATCACATCATTTTGGGTCACTCAACTGCCTATCATCTGCAAGGCAATGGATTGGCGGAATCTTCAAACAAATCATTGGTCAACATAATCAAGAAGCTGCTGGAAATAAACAAGAAGAGCTGGCATAAGATGTTGGTAAATGCACTTTGGGCTGATCGGGTCAGTCAGAAGAAATCCATAGGTACGTCACCGTTTGAGCTTTTTTATGGAGTTGATACAATATTTCCTTCCTCTCTCACTGCCCCGGTTGTCAAACTTCTTCAGGAGGCCGACAATGAAGAAGAGCTGGCATAAGAGGTTGGTAAATGCACTTTGGGCTGATCGGGTCAGTTAGAAGAAATCCATAGGTACGTCACCATTTGAGCTTGTTTATGGAGTTGATATAATATTTCCTTCCTCTCTCATTGCCCCGGTTATCAAACTTCTTCAGGAGGCCGGCAATGAATAAGATCCCATATAGAGAAGGCTGAATCAAATGGTCCACTTACAGTAGATCAGAGAAGAAGTTCTCAAGAACACATCCAAATTGTAGGAGCAAATCAAGATAATCTATGACAGAAAGGCAGAGGTGGATAAATTTGACATGGATGACGTGGTGCTGAAGTGGGATGCAAGGAATGAGGAGATAGGAAAGCACGGTAAGTTCGAGAACCTCTGGAAAGGTCCTTTCAATATTGTAGCATATCGGAGGCAGAATGCCTTTCTTCTGAAGGAAATAATCGGAGAATATTGTTAAGGAGGCCGATCAATGGTCAGCTGCTCAAGCGGTACCATTTCTAAGTTATCAACGCTACTTCCACTGTCACTGTTAATACCATTTTTTATTTCAGTTTCATTAGAGTTGTTCAAGTTAGCCTTTAAGTCATTTCATTGTCAAGTTTGAGTCAGTTTTTTGGTCATTTCAATTTCATAAAAGAGTCAGAGTCCTGTATTATTTATCAAAATGATGACTCCATAGCCCAATGGATGAAGGCACTATCTAGCTCTTCCAGAGATCTACTACTCTTGGCACCTCCAAGGAGCTACCATCCCCCATTGGAGCCAATGTTAGAGTCGGTCTAGTTAGTCCTCCATCAGAGATCAAAACTGTTTATGCATTTCATGTTTAGGTGTCCTGCTCCATTCTCCCAGTTGCATTCCGCTAGGGGCATGCCATAATCTAATGGAGAAGGTCATGATAGTCACTCCCCCTCATGTCTGGCTCTTGCTGGCTTAGGTATTTTGTCAATAATCATCACAGTCCACGACAATCAAGGTCTGGTCCTTTGAAGGACAGAGGTCATTTCGAGGTCTAGGTCTAGGAATTCATCAATTTGGTCTTTGAACATGTCCAGTAAAGCCATGTAGGCCAGATTGAGGCCCTTACATAGTTATGGTTCAGAGAGCTTCATCATCATGCAGATAGACTTTGAGTTTTCTTCAAAACTCTGTTTTGAAGAAAAGTCAAACAGTGTCATTTATGACAAAATTTTCAAAAAAGTCGCTAGTTGATTTTTTCATATGTAGTCATGGTTTCTGTGGCCAAATGTCCTGTTGTGCAATCCCTGTGAAGAGTGCTGAAAATTTCATCATTTGAGCTAAAATTTCAAAGGGAAAGTGAAAATCAGTGTGTTTTAAAGTCAATGAAAAAAGTGCAAAACATAGCATTAGAAAAATGGGTTTTTGAAGAGGAAAAAATTAAACCCATCTCTTCCAAGGCTATATATACCACTTTTTATCAAAACCAAAGGCATTGTGCTATTACAAGCCTTGGAGAAGCGTTGCAAAGGCATGAATGTGCATTGGTGAGCATTTGAGTGAGTTGGAGGTGGTTTTAGAAGGCGCGACGCATATATCTAGGAGCGTGGCGCACACAAAGGGCGTGACGCACATGCAGCCTGCCCATAGTGCAATTTTTCTAAGGGCATGACGCACTAGGATTTGCGCGCGATGCATACAGACAAGGGCCAAAACAAGTGCCCAAAAAATCCCAAATTTTGGTGAAGCCTATCAAATTAAGAGGTAGGCTCTTTAAAATCACTTTCTCATCAAATTTTGTCAATGATAGGGTGTTTATAGAGATGTTTCAATGCCACCAAAATGTATAAAATCGACCATAAGAAATCACCAAGAAATTGATGGCTAGGGTTGTTAAAATATCTTGGTAGTGCCAAGGTTTCACTCCACTCACCTTTTCCCCTCACCTATCACTTTTCCCATCCTCCTTCTCTCATTTTTCCTGAAATCCTTGCCCTAAACTACCACCAAACCCTCTCCCCTATCCCTCCACTATTTGGTAAACACAAAACCCCAAACCCTACCCCATCAAAATACCCAAACTCCTCCCATATCCCTAACAAAATTCTCCCTATAACCCCTATCCCCATTTCATCACTCCCTTCCTAACACTCCTTGTTTCATTGTTCCCCTTGGTAACAGATATTACAAAGGCACCCAACCTCACACCATCATCAAAAGGGCAGCCTATTCATAGTCCACATTGCAGTTATGACATCACAGCATTCATTTGAGTATGAGATGGAGACACAAAGTAACTCATCCTCAGAAGAGTAAGCTCCCAGGAGACACCACAAGAGTGGCAAACATCTCAAGGATGAACCCATTACCCTCACCGAGTTACAACCATGCCCTCTTACCATGTCATGCTTCCAGCACCTATCATGTTTTGAATTTTGTCAAAGGGTGGCAAATGTTAGAGTTCATCATGAGTTGGCCCGTTTATTTGTGCTTCATCTACATGGAGGTCAGCCTATCTTGGTCGTGGTCACTTTCACATTGACATCCGAAGCTATATCAGTGGCAACAGGTATACCAAATGTTGGAGAATGGTGGCATAAGGAGAAGAAGGTGTATAGGCAACACTATGAGCCTTACATCAAAGCCAGATTCTTGAATGAGCTCACAAGAGTCTTCCCCTTCAGATAATCGAAAGATGAGTATGCCCCACTCATGAGAATGATCATGAAATACTTCAGCTGTGAGGGGAGGTTCTCCCGACTGTATGCCTATCACATCCAGTTGCTCATGTGCTTCACCAGGGTGAGGATGATGAACCTCCTGTTTTTCATATGTAGGAACATAGAGAGGATGAACACCTTCATGCTGCATAAGACCCCCCAGCAGTAGCTTAACAATGTGTTTCACTTTGCTCTTATCCGAATTTTAGTAGATCATCAGTTGGGATTACAGGGCATTGCTTGGGCGGACTTCATTTCCCGTGATTTCTTCAGTACATAACAGGTACTATCAGAGCCATAGTAGGAGTTGGGTGGTCCTTCTCATTAGCATGAGCACCATGAGATCACTACCATGCCAGTTTTGTTACATATCAGAGAGGTATTAGGCACTTGTTTGCAGCAGCAAAGCGAGTATTATCTGCACCTAGGGTGGAAGGGGCCTTGCTTTCGGCATTGACTACATAGGTACTGGACAAGGGCAAGAAGACCGTGTATGATGAGGGTCCATCAAGTGTGCAGGAGACCGATGTCATCCTCATTCAGGATGATGAGGCAGAGGTAGAAAATGCCAAACTTAGGATGACCATTCAGGAGCATGACTCGGAGATCCAAGACTTGATACTCGAATCTTGGTTGATGCTTTTGTGGCCCAACATAGTGCCTCTTAGAGAACCTCTAGCCCAAATTTCAAGAAATTTGGGACAATTTTGGTTGCACAAAAATGTTTTGGCACAAACACAGGTTTTTTCTCTATACGCGTCGCGCCACCGGTGCGACGCGTAGGATTGGGAGCTCCAAATGAGAAATGGTTTGCATTTTGGATTTAGCAAGAAAAATCACGACTAATAGCACTTGGGCAAGAAATTTGGGAATGATTTGAGTCTCCAAGAGGTCAAAAACACCCAAACAATGGCCTCACTGCCCCTATTTTGACACACAAGAAGCAGCCTTGGGAGAATGAAGATTTGGAGGGGCAAATGAGCTCCAAATCCAAAATTGCACTTGGGTTGGAAAGTAGAGAGGACAGGATTTCCAATGATTACAATTGGGCACTTTTTGGACTCCCTCAAGTGCCCCAAAACTGGCCTCAAAGTGGCATAAGGCATACAGAAAAGGGCACGATGCATATAGGAAAAGAGGCCCAAAATGCCTCTGTTTCGCGAAATTTCGCTTCCCGACTTTTCATAAGTGGGCCCCCTCATCTACACTTCATTTTTTCAGCACCTAAGGTAGTTTTAAAATTATTTTCACTCCAAATGGGCGGTTATCCAAGTGGAAAAGGAACGCAAAAGGCCACCCAAGCCATTTGTCATGTTTGTGGCATTGCACCTGTAGCTGGTGTTTGGCTCTCCACCTTCATTTTGTAATGATTCGAGTAACTCCCCAACCCTTGGGCACTCTATATCTTCATGGAACATTCTATATATTGTATGTAAACCATTTGCAAAGGATTGGTTGGCTTGTAACTTCTGGGAGACCGTGGGAAAGAAACTCTGTTTCTGCATTGTATATTTTTTTACAGAGGATTAATGAAAGGCAGTGGCTCTGTTTCATGAGATTCATGTGGTTGTGAGTGTAGAAAATGTGTCTCTTATGTTTCATATGTATCTTGTTATGTTTCATAGTTCATTTCATATTCATTTCCAGTGAATTTTTCTAAGTTAGCTAAGGTAGAATTCAATTTTATTGCTCTGCCTATGTGAAAATTTCATGTTTAGCGTTCATTCTTCTATTGAAAAGGATTCATGTTGTCCATGCCCTTTTCATCCTCTTAATCAATCTCTCCATTTCGCACTATCTTAAACTAGATTGCTAGGCTTTCCGCCTATCTTTCCTCAAGAAGTAATCCGTGCCTTTGCATTAAGTTCTCTTTTCATTGAGGTCCATTGGTCCCATACCATCCCAGAAACACAGTCATTCATAAAAATCACTTCTTGTGTCCATATTCACTTAGTAGCCAAAGATAAATAGTTCACTGTAAGTCATCTCAGGCCTTTTCGTTTATCTATTCACTGAGTGTGACTCAGAGAGAGCCCTCTCTTGTTCTGGTAGGGCTAGCTACCAGACTGAGCATGGTTTGTGGTTACCCTGAATTTTGCCTTCTTTCAGCCTAAGGCTGATTTAGGTGCTAGCAGGGACTACCTGGAACATCTGGAGTTTTCTTTTTCACCTCTCTTTCAAAGTCTCTAAACATGAAAATGGTGTCAAGTTTTACCTTTGATCGAATCGTTAAAACATCAAACATTGATCGAATTGTGAATCATGTTGGGGTCGAACCACTCCTTAGGGTTCATTAAATATAATCTAGGGTATTCATCCAATTAGTGGATTTTTTGGCCATCTAGAGGAAGGAATATTTGGGGTAATCTTCAAGATTCCTGAGGTTCAGATTTAGATGGTTTTAGAAAGGGGCTAATTTTATAATCATTTAACATGATATTGTGCCACCAATTTAGCAGTGATGTTCGTTTCAGTAACTGAGCTTTTCATTTTCTGGCCATCCCTGAAAGTGGAGGTAAATGACGTAGTTATGCCATGTCCTTCTTTTTATGAGATGATGTTTTATTGTTAAGATCGGTGATACCATTATGTTTAAGGATACTTGTATGCCACGTCAGTTGAGAATTTATTAGCTTTTCATGATGAAGGAGGGCGCATTTGAGTGAGAGTTCGTATAGAGAGACATCTTGTGGAGAGAAATGACACTCTGATTGAGGGAATTTCTCCTTGTAATGAAAAAGAATGTACCATGTACTCATCATCATATTGCAACATTAATGAAATGACCTCCCCACCCTTGACACGGGCCCAGAGATGTAACCCACACTGGGTGAACTCTGTTATCAATGTGTTTGTGTCCTATGATTTGATGGTTGTCATTACATTTCATCTTCTTTACAATATGAAATGTGGCTTTTCATACTCTTTCATATTCAATTATGTTAACTTCAAAGAAGTAAAAGATCTTGGTGAATTATGGTAGCTTAAGATATTCGTATCACTCACATTCCACCATTGAATATATCCTTCATAGGATTTTTAAAAAGGGAGGACATAGGGGTTGCCATTGATCGACTAATGTATGCAAATGGCATGAAAACATTTAATATGGTATCTCTAGTTGTAGCCATACATTGAACCACTGCCTCAAGGTGACCCCATGGCACCAAGTTAAGCCCTCCTGGGAATTGAACCTTGGCCAATGGTGGAAGGATGTTCACTTTCCATAATTGGATCCAACGACTTTAGTCTCATTCGGTAGGGAATTTTGTTGACTACTTTTTGGTTTCTTTTCGTCAGGCTCTATTAGTGGAAAAAAATATTTGGGAATACTTCTAGTAGATGACAAGGGATTAATTGATGATCTAATCACATTAAGGTCTCATCCAAAGAGGAGAAATAGGTGAACCTATTTCTAGATATGGGGTTTGACCATAATTTGTGGCTCTCTGACATCTCAAATTCCTTTTCCTTTGGGTTAATTTTTAAAAATCCTATTTATCTCTATGATTTGATTGATCTACTAGTAATCCTTTGTAATAAGATGAAATTCTATAAAAAAATTTGATATTCAGTACAACACCTGTATATAAATGGGACATTTTCATAATCTCAAGTTTGTTTCCAAAATCATAGTAATAAATGTCTACTGAAGCTAGAAGAGGCTGCCAAATATTTAGGTAGATATACATCCTTGCATAGGATGTGTATCTTCCTCTCTTAGTTTCCATCGATGATCTGAAATTAAACAGGAATGTAAAAAATTACGTATATAACCATAAATATAGAGATGCAACAAAAATAACACTTCATTTCATTAATATCAAATATTGAAATATTCTTACAAACATAATGGAAATAAGACTATCTTGGGAAATGGTAGCTTATATCTGAGGAGATATGTGGTGGCTACATGCCCTTGAATTTTGTTACAACTTGAAGGCCTATTTATTATTGAGAAACAATGGAAAACCATAAACATCCAAAAACCTAATTTTAGGAGATGAAGCACAAAAACTATTGGCCTTGTTTGGGTAAATTAGTACATCAAAATCTTAGGGTCAAAACTTTAGCATACTATCTCCATTTGATGAGAAAAATAACTCGTTAGAAATATCTATCTGAGGACTACAACTTTTGAGTGGACAGCATTCGTCAAATGTTGTTGTTGGCAGTGGTTTTCCCAAAAAAACATCATTTAAGGTGTCAAAACGGCTTCAGAAGTTTAGGACCCGAAAAGCTACCAAAAATAGTAAATTGTGTTAAAATTAAGGAAACTGAAAAACTGAAAGAGACAGTGGTGGGGGTCCAAGTGGAATAGGTGGGTGGCCACCAACATCCACCTGGATCAATAGAGACCTTGACAAAGTTATCAATGGCATTGTCAATGCCTTAAAGGATTTCTTCCTCCAAAAATTCCTTTGGAAGAGAAAAGATCCCAACCCATACAGGGGTAGGAAAGAAGTATTATTTCTCATTATTTTACCGTTATTTGAAAATTTCCATGAAGAGCCAAGAATTATTAAAAGGTAATTCCCTCCACAAAAAACCATCATTCTATCCTCCAAGATGAAAAAAAATATATTGTGAAGAACCCTTTTTTGCTAGCTCCAAATATATTTGTCCCTTAAGGTTCCATTTGTTTTGTGTATGACTCATCAAGGAATTTTCTTAGGGACATAATCAAATACACTTGTAGATGAGAGCATTATCCTACATATATTGAACATATTTTTCAACATTGATGGATTTGGCCTCATGATTTGGATATTGCATTGCTTTTGGCAATAAAAGCCCTTGAAATCTTGTCTTTCAAAATGTTGCAAGAAATGATTTATATAAGTGACCATAATCTCAATTTTATCGAGTTAGGATTTGAATCAGATGTGAATGAAGAGGATATTTGAAGGGATTATTAGTTGATCCAACATTAATACTAAATCTTGAGACAATTTAGCTAAATAAAGGGAACGGCCTTCATTGTGTAGAACTAGCCATGAATAACTATGTAAAGGAAACACTATAAAAGAGCCTTAGATCATTTTAATAGTAAAATGAGAGGAAAATATGTAACACTACAAAGGATAATGTGCTCCCTACATAGTTACCCAATACCTATGCCCCATGTGTTGCTACAAAATATAAATTCCCCTTTTATGCTTTCTCTTTGTCCACTCTCCATTACTTTGTTTACTATGGAACAAAATGCACTCAAACACAATGGAAGCCCTTTTCCTCCTAGTGTCTCGGTTAACACAATGAGATAGTTAACTATGGGTTATGTTTGACTCCTTCAACTCTCAACTTCAGTTACAACTTTGAACCTTCTAGAGTCTTATGCATAGTAACCATGTGTCTAGCCATTCTCCATGAGTAACGAGGGTGTTGTGACATTTTCTTGAATAATATTAAAAAAAAGGAAAGTCAATTTCCATGTGGCATAACTTATAGAAATTGCAAGAAAATTTCTATTGCTAATGGAATCGAACTCAAATCAAGAGGCAAAAATTGCTTCAACCATTCCACAGAAAGGAAGACACAAGATAAAAACACATACAACCATGAAAGCAAAAGTAACACATTGATTTTACATGGGAACCCAACTAGGAAAAATCCCTCCATTTCTTTTCATTAATCAAATGAGAATGAGAAACTATTACAATGTCTTGCTTCAACTTTGAAGCACACCCTGCACTGTAAACCTATTCTCCTTCTAACTGTCCTACTCTGGCCAACACTTAGCCAATTCAAGCCTCCATATTGCTTGAGAAATTCAGGAGAAATTGAGCTCCTAAACAATAGGGGAATTCCATATTTACTTGCACAAATCCCAAGGAATTGATAACCTGCATAACTGTTAAGAAATTATGCTCAACTAGTATACTATTTATTATTACATTGTGCATTTTCCTCCACTCTAGCTAGGGAATTCAAATTCCATACATATCTATGTTATTTTTAGTTGATTGACTAGTTTAGCTCAGAGATCAGTGAGTTAACAATAGTTATACTACTCAACTAACGTTCAACAAATGCAATTAATGGCCAAAGCCTAGTTAACTAAGTATAGATGAAAATAACTGAACTAGATTGCTAAATTGTACTAATCACCACATGCACAAAACTACTCCAATCCTATCACTCAAATTTACTAATCTAACTAAGTGATAAGGCCATGTCACTAACGATAAATGTAATCCAATTCATCTTGTTGATGTGGAAAATTGAATTACTCAATTCGACTAAGGAACAAGTTAAAGTGAGCCTTTATTGCTACAATTTCTAAAACTCCCTCTTAGCAAGAGATGGATTTTACACCACCCCTATCCTGCAACCATGGGATTTAAATTTTCCTCTTGAAAATGCCTTTGTCAGTATATCTACATCCTACTCCTTAGTTGGAATGTATTGTAGCATCATAATTCTCCACTGCATAGAATCTTGCAAGTGATCGTACCTGATATCAATTTGCTTGGACCTATCATTAAATAATAGATTATCAAAAATTTTAATACAAATTTGATTATCACAAGAAATTATTGTCAGATCCATCTACTAATTAAAAATACCCAGAAGTATTTTCCTCATTCATATGGCTTCACATGATTCTTGATTTGCAACCAGGTATTCAACCTTTGTCGAGTTGAGTGCCATAGATCTTTGTTTCCTGCTATACAAGGAAATAGTTGCAAACCTAACACTGAAGATGACAGTTGAAGTAATTTTCCTATTTCATGGAATCCTTGCCTAATTTACATCATTGAAGCCTTGGAACTTCACTCCCTCTTTCCTCTTGTACCTTAACCCATACTCGCTTATGCCTCTAAGGTATCTTCACACATGCTTTGTTTCCTTCCAATACAACTTTGTATGCTTCACAATGGCTTGACTCAACTTATTAACTGCATAGCATATGTCGGGCCTTGTGTTCACCAAATACATCAAGGATCCCACAAGCTATCTGTAGATGGTAGCATTTACTTCCTCTCATAAAGAACGATCCTTCTTGCCCTGACTCACAAACAACTCTCAATATCCATGCCATACTTCCAACCCAAGGAAGTCATATTGCATGAAGTCAATGTCCTTCATCTTCATTTCTCTTACAAGGTCCTCCTTACATGAGTGGATCAACTGCTCATCCCCTATAAGTGTGAAGTGATCCACATAGAATACCAAGATTAGAAACTTTCCATCTACCATAATGTGACATAGATTGACATCTTCTTCACTTTTGGTGAAGCCCAATCCACTAATATATGTGTCAATATGCATGTACCATGTTCGCAACACCTGTTTGAGACCATCGAGGGATCTCCTAAGTTTACAAAAATGTGTTTCCCTATCATATATATCAAATACCTTTGGCTTCTCTATGTAAATTTATTCCTCAAAAACACCATTAAGGAATGCAGTCTTCACATCATTCTTGTGGATCATCCATCTCATCTCTATAGATAATTTTAGAATGGTTATGATTGAGCCATATATTTCCACTAGGGAAAATGTTTCCTCGTAGTCCACTCCCTCTACCTATGATAAGACTTTGGCCACTAATACTTCTCAATGCTCCCATCAACTGTATGCTTCACTTTGTAGATTCATGTGGAACCAACCACTGACTTGTTATCTAGTCTTGACACCACCTCCCATACAATGTTCTTCATGATGAAGTCATAATCCTCCACCATGCCATCAACCCACATTGGTTGAGACATTTCTTCCTCAAATGAAGAAGTCTTTGACTCAATGAGTTCTATCACGAGACCCATAAAACTAGTGTATCTATCTATCTTATATACAAAGATGTAGGAGATCCCATATTCTCTTATGCATCTTACACCAATTTATCAACGTCTCTATTTCTTTTCCTCCCCTCTATGGAATATTTTGGTTGAGTGAGTGCCTCCACTCAAGCTCTTATATGCTCCTCCTATTGTGGATGCTCCACAATATCCTAAAGATTTGTCTAAGGCTCCTCCTTACGAACTAGAATTTTATCCTTTGGTTGGATACTCAAATATCATTGTAGAGAGCATCTCATAGCCTTCTCCTCATCAAATTTGACATCTCTCCTAACTATTGTCACCATAAGTGAGGGAAACTACACCCTCTCTCTATATCCTACAAAGTCTCCCATATTTGTTATAGATTCCAATTTATTCCTTCTATCTTGGGATACATGATGATACATAGTATCTCCAAAAATTCATAAATGAGATATATCTGTCTTCCTCCTAGAGAAAGCTTCTTTAGGTGTGATCATGCCAAGTATTCTATGTGGGCTCCTATTCAGATGATAAACTATGGTGTTGAATTCTTCTTCCCATATATGTAAGGCAAACCTTGATCAAGCAACATGGCTCTTATTGCTCCCCCTATGGTTTTGTTATTCCTTTTAGCCACACTACTTTGTTGTGGGTTATGGGGTGCTATCAGTTCTCTTCTAGTACCCTCCTTGGTGCAAAAGTCCTTGAAAGTGTTAGAAACAGATTCTCCCCCATTGTCACTTCTTAGGTATTTCAATTTTTGACCAGTCTCCTTTTCAACCACTCCTTTGAATTCAACAATTTGTAACACACTTCATCCTTTTTTCCTCATGAAGAAAATCCAACATTTTCTAGAAAATTCATCAACAAAAATCACATCATACCTATGTTTTGTTGTAAAGGTTGTAGAAAAGGGTCCACATAAATCAAAGTGGACCCACTCCAATATTTCTCCCGCTCTGTTGTCTCAGCCTTGAAAGGTGGATTTGACATATTTCCTCATTACGCATCCCTTGTAGATATCATGTTGGTCAAGGGTACATTTTGGGATACCGATGGTAATCTGTTGCATGATTTTTAAGGCTCCACTGTGTAAGTGTCCTATGCACCTATGTTAGAGTTATCCAACATCTCGACTTTGCAAATTTTATGCCTTTCTACTTAGTGAAACACAAGCTTCCACCTTAATTTATATTTTTTACTCTAACTCCAATATATTTCACTTTCCGGGTAGCTACATGTCTCAGAAAGGCTTTCCCTTACTAAAAACAACATTCTAGCCTCTATCCTCCAATAAAACTACATAGATCGAATTATTGTTTAGCACAGGTGCATACATAACAATTTTTAGATGAAGATGCGAGCGTGACTCCTTGTTAAAGCTTACAATTCCAATTCCTTTCGTACTATACCTTCCATCATCCTCAAGTTCTATGTGCATCTGGAGATCCTTCTCCTCTAGGATACTGAATTATTCTTTACATCTTGTCACATGAAATGAGGCACTTGAGTCTAGCTACCACACACTCCCCATTAGAGTGTTGGAAATGCATGAAATTAGGGTGAATTCCAATTAAAATTGTGAGAAAAGTGCTTCACATCCTGCTCCTCTTTAAGGATTCTTGTTAGACATCTTGTGCTGACACTTTGTTGCATAGTGCCCATATTCGTTGTAGTGAAAACATTTTATCTTTATTAGGTCCTTCTTCTTGCCATTTTTATGGTTGGACTGTAGTTTGATTTGGTCCTTTTGTCCCTTAGCTTTCTTTCCCTTCCCAACCAAGGAAAAAATATCTTCCTCATGAACTTTGGATGTTACTCCATCTTTCGTGTTCCTTGAAAATTCTTCTTGCATCAAATCACACCAAACTCTCTCCCAATTTGGTAATTTATCCCTTCCTTTTACAGAATCTTGGTAGTTGTGCTGGGATTTTGGAAGGCCTAGGAGAGCTAGGCCAACTAACTCAGAAGATGGTAGATTTTCTCCAACTCCTCCAAGCTCATCATGAACTTGAGTGAATTTGGAGAGGTAGTGTGGAATGGTTTGATTTTTTGCATTCAAATTCTTTTGAGCTTGTCCCTCAATGCCAACTTTCTAACATCACTGCCATTTTTGAATAGCTCATTGAGTGTATTCAACATAGAAAATGGAGTTTCTTTGCCATGTAAATTTGAGACTATGTGGTCTATCACACACTCTAGGATGATCCTCTTGGCTTTCATGGTATCTCTCTTCCATCAAGCTAACTACTCTGCATTTGATATTGCTGGTTTTGGAATGTCACTTTTGGTGTATTCCAACACTCCAGTATCATTGAGTAAAAATTCCATCATGTCCTTCCAAGCTATATAATTCAAGATTCCCTCCAAGGCATACTGGACCAATCTCAATCTGCTGACAAACATTTTCTTGCATAAAAGAAAAATTGTTTCATTGAATCTACAAATCAGCATTTCTAGAGGAGAAGATCTATTGACTGGTTTCTTTTTTGTTTGCATGCTCTTGTTTCATGTACAATTTGAAATATTTTTTCTACTTCTAATTAAATCAAATTAAAATCAAGAGATGTAAATTTCTTCTACTATTCTGCAGAAAGGAAAACACATGATAGAATCACATGCAATAACATGCAACCATAAAAACAAAAGGAACGTAGTGATTTTATAGGGGAACCTAGTTGGGAAAAACTCCTCCCCTAATTTTCATTAATTATATTAGAATGAGAAACTATTGTAATGTGTTTCTTCAACTCTGAAGCACACCATGCACTATAAACTTGTTCTCCTACTGACTATCCTACTCTGGCCAACACTTATCCAATTGAAACCTCCAACTTCCTCCTATTTCCTTGTGTAATATAGGAGAAATTGATCTCCTAAACATGAGGGAAAACCCTATTTCCTTAAAAAAATCCCAAGGAATTGAACACCTGCTTAACTTCCAAGCTTGTACACTCAACTATTGTATAACTGATGATTAAAATGTGCCTTTTCCTCCGCTCCAATTAGGAAATTTGAATTCCATGCATGTATGGGTTGTTTTTAGCTGATTGACTACTTTAACTGAGAGATCATTGAGTTAACAATAGTTCTACTACTCAACTAACTAAATTAATGATTAGATCTCAGTTAACAAAGTTTAACTTAAAATCACTGAACTATATTGCTAAATTTTAGCAATCACTACATGCACAACTCTACTCCAATCCTATAACTCAAATTTACTGATATAAAAAAGTGACAAGGCCATGTCACTCAAGCTAACTACAATCTAAGTCATCTTGCTCATGTGGAAAATTGAATTACTCAATTTGACTAAGGCACAAGTAAAATTGTGTCTTTCTTGCTACAATTTCTAACATAACTTTTGTATATATACATAATCCATTCGACATATTTCTTTCACCACTGGATTTTATTTTTAGTGTAGAACAAGGCTATTTCATCTAGTGCATGCGAAAGTGTTTGGAACACCAAAAGTTTTATTTAATGCATCAAACTTCCTCTAGAAGATTTTAGACCCCAATTCTCCACATTTGGGCTCATTACTGAAAATGGCCTCGTAAATTGTTTCCTTCAATTATTCCACTTTGAAAGCATTAAGGTAGATGAAAAATAATCTAATGATCCAATATGGGTAATGGGTCAACAATTGTCTCCTTAAGGTCACACACATAGTCATTTCTAGAAAATTATATACTCAAGGAAGAATATTTGGCAATAAAGAATGAAAAAAAGGAAATTATGTCGCTCAAGAAAATATTTGAATATTTACAGGAAAAACAAGTGAGTTCTACTAATATTCTTGTTAACAACCTTTTTTCAATAAGGTTGAATAGGAATTCTATATTCCATGATTTAATCAAGGACATAAATACAAAGTACCATCCTAATCAATATCATGTAGAGGCAAAATGTAATAGCCCCAGGTTAAAAGTTCATGTAATAAAATTAATAAAGACAGAATAAGACCAAGGTTATGGGACACATATTCCAACTTGAATGTTGGGAAAAATATGTTAGTGGGCATCACTTATTGTTTATTATGGCTAAGGCGAAATTGACAAAGGCAATTGCAAAGGCTTTAAAAAAGAAAAGAGGAATTGTTTAGAGAATGATTTCGGCAAAATCACATAAAAAATCATTTGTCGACACGTTTCGAACCAACCAGTGTGGTTCATCGTCAGGACAATTGTGAAAAATTGTTACAGTAGACACCTAGGTCAAAAAGCCTTCCTCAAGGCCAAGAAAGAGCCTTCAATCTGAAAAGATCCTAAGGATCGTGTCATGGGGGTTCACATGCCTTACATCCAAGGAACCACTGACAGGATTGCCAGGATTCTGAAGAAGCACGATGTGCCCGCAACTTTTAGACCTCTTAATACTATCCGTGGCTCCCTTAGGTCTGTGAAAGATCCTATCAACCCTAAAGACATGAAGGGTGTCTATGTCATTCCATGTTCCTGTGGGAAACCATACATTGGTGAGACTGGTCGTTCTATCAATCAAAGGATTAGCGAGAATTCAACAGACTTAAGGCATGGAAGGGCCAAGTCCTCGGCCTTGGCAGAGCATGCCGAGAAGACTAAACATCATGTCTGTATTTAAGAGGCTCGCGTCATTGCAAAGGTGGCGCAGTTTCACCATCGGAAATTTAGAGAGGCCCTGGAGATTGAGAAAAGGCCTAGAAATCTTAACAGGGATGACGACTGGAAGATTAGCAGTTGCTGGATCCTAGCCCTGTCTTCCTAGCCTCCTCATTCCTTCTCTTGAGATTATTAATTTTGATGGTCTCTTTTAACCCCTTTTGCTAGAAGGTGGAATTTTCATTTTATTATAGTATAGCGTCATCTTTTTAATTTATAGTCCATAAAAATTAAATGGTTCTCTGTTTTTGAGCTAGCTATATGAGCCTATGTTACTATTATGATAGTAGTGTATGAGTGTATCCTGATAGTAATATTAACGTCGATATATTGAAGAATTCTTAATTAAAATAGGAATTATAGTTCTTAGGGTTAATATAGTTCTCGATTCTTATAAAATTTTATTTACTAATTTATTGTAATAGAATGGTAAACTTTAGTAATATATTGAACTAAAAAATGTTTTAAGGAATTCATATTAAGAAGATTTAAAATTAAATAAGTATATTAATAATAGAATAATTGAATTATGTTCTTAACTTAGAAATAATAAAGGGATTAACCATTGGTTTTGAATATTTGTATAATATTTATTATTAATATTATTACTATTTATAAGGGTAAAGGTAAATAAATATAAATATATTAATATTGTGATAATAATATTTTCAATAAGAGTGGAGACAAATAATATATTATATATTATAAATAATATAAGAAGAGAATAGTAATATTTACCATTTTACTTAAATTATTCTCATCCTATTCTAATGGTAAATATTGATATTATTAAAATTTAGGGTAAGTATATATTAAAGAATAAATAAAGAAATTAAGAATATAGATGGTTAAAAATTACCATTTTATTCTAATAAGTAATACTCATCCTAATAGAATAGTAAATAGTAATATTATATTGGGTAAATATGATAAATAATGTTTTATAATATTAAGGGATAGATAAATTAAATAAATATTTTAATAAAATAATAATAGAGGTAATGAGAGTTTTATTATTGCAATTATATATATTATTTTAAGAAAATATTTATAATATATATTTATTATAAGGCACAAGGAATAATAATATTCTATAAAGCAGAGATAAAATAATTAAATAAAGTAGATATAGAAAAATATTGTCCATTTTATTCTAATGATTCAGTTAATAAAATAATAAAAATTAAGAAGAATACTATATATAGATAATAAATATAGTAATAAAAATAATTAATTAAATCAGGGTTCTTGAATTGTAATTAAGTATATTTACTTAATTCTTATTAATTTAAATAAATAATTTAGTAATATTAATTTATAAGGGTAAGGGAAAATGGATAAATAAAATAATTAAATTCCTCCCCCCGGGGACTGGTCAAACCTAGCTGTTAGAGGTCTGGTTAACCGTTACTAAGTCAATTTTAGCTGTTGGAATGGCCCGCTGTCCCTATTTATTGCATCGCCCAGATTGGATATTCAACTTGTCCTGACGATGAACCACACTGGTTGGTTCGAAATGTGTCGACAAATGATTTTTTATGTGGTTTTGCCGAAATCATTCTCTAAAGAAGATGTTGATGTTGTACTAGGAGTCCAATGGTTACAATATTTGAGGATGTTAAAGTTCAAATTTCAAGAACTTTTCTTGAATTTTTTTTTGGGAAGGAGAGGAAGTTGAATCAAGGAGTAATGTGAGGAAACGAGGAAAGATAATTGGCTCTAATGGCATGACAAATCTTCTAAAGAAATAACAACGAGGCTTAATTGCACAATTATGCTCACTAGGGGTTCAAACATCGAAATCATCTATTTCTCAAGATCTTCAAAAAGTATTGGACAATCATTCCAAGTTGTTTGAGACTACCAAAGGCCTCACACCTACTCGTAATCATGATCACGTGATTCACTTGATTCCAGGAAGTGTTCCTCCAAACACGAGACCTTACAAATATCCTTATGCCCAAAAGAGTGAAATTGAACATATGATTGCATAAATGCTAGAGTCTGGTATAATTCAACCTAGCAAATTTTTGCTCCAGTCATATTGGTGCACAAGAAGGATGGATCATGGTGTATCTAAATTAAGGGAGCTCAACAAGATCACTATTAAAGATAAATTTCCCATTCCTTTCATTGATGAATTATTGGATGAATTACATGGACCAATTTACTTCACCAAGTTGGATCTTCATTCAGGATATCATCAAATAATAATGAAGGCTAAAGATGAAGGCTAAAGACATTCAGAAAACATCATTTAGAACCCTTGAGGGTCATTATGAATTTTTGGTCATGCCTTTGGCCGTACCAATGCACCTTATACATTTCAAGGTTTGATGAATTCATTTTCAAACCCTTCCTTAGAAAATTTGTGTTAGTATTTTTTTTATGATATACTAATCTACAACAAGTCTTGGAAGGATCATGTTCAACATGTGGACAGGGTGCTAAAACTATTGGAGGAGAAACAATTATATGCAAAAACCTCCAAATGTTTCTTTGGAGTGGAGGTGGAATATTTGGGTCATATTGTATCTCATGTGGGTGTTAAGGTAGACCCTAACAAAATAAAATCCATTAAGGAATGAAAAATCCCCACATCCATAAATCATCTGCAAAGATTTCTCGGGTTGACAGGGTATTATCACAAGTTTGTTAATAATTACGACAGAATAACAACACCTATAACAACATTACTGAAGAAATATGCATTTTCTTGGACTCTAGAAACAACTAAGGCCTTTGAACATGTTAAAGAGGCAATGTGCCAAGCACCGGTCTTAGCTACGTCAGACTTCACAAAAACCTTTATTGTGGAATGTGATGCCTCAGGAAATGGAATTGGTGTTGTTTCAATGTAAGAAGGAAGACCCATTGCTTTTGAAAGTCATCCAATCAAAGGAAAGTATTTACACAAAGCTATTTATGAGAAGGAAATGTTGGCAATACTACATGCACT
>APFE030776607.1:134476-161080 GCA_000404065.3 Pinus taeda
TAAATAATTTAGTAATATTAATTTATAAGGGTAAGGGAAAATGGATAAATAAAATAATTAAATTCCTCCCCGTGGGGATTGGTCAAACCTAGCTGTTAGAGGTTTGGTTAACCGTTACTAAGTCAATTTTCGCTGTTGGAATGGCCTGCTATCCCTATTTATTGCATCGCTCAGATTGGATATTCAACTTGTCCTGACGATGAACCACACTGGTTGGTTCGAAACACGTCGACAAATGAGTGATTTTGCCGAAATCATTCTCTAAACAAGATTATGGATCACAGAAGTCTAAATTCCTTCAAAGAGGAATTGTTTGTATTTTATTTATGAAAATAGAGGAAATTAGGAGAAAAGAAAGTTCAAAGAACGCAGGTTGCATGTGAGGAGGAAATTGAAGTAAAAGTAAGGAAAATCCATAAATTAGAGGCATCAATAATAAAAAAAAACAGCATAGCATCAATTTGGGGCCATTGTCCATATAGTTTTGGAATTAGTCTCAGAGAGGAGAAGGAAATAAAGTAAGAAAGGGAATGGCACAAAAAGAAAAATAAAGCACGGATCAAGCAAGGAAAGGGTTGGTGAAGAAACTTCAGTGGGAATACTTCTAGGAAACAAGTTGCATGTATGATTTCCTAGCTGGTTTTGGCATGCATGTATTTGGTTCATTTTTTGTCATTGGAATGGGTTTTACGGGGTTTTGACAGTGGTTTTAGCCTTTCCATGTCATTTCTGGATATCCATTGTGTGATGGGATTCTTTTTTGGTTTAGCTTTAGATTTCCGAAAGGTTTTCGATCTAGGTGAGGTGGTCGCAGGAAAATCCCAAGGGTTTCAGGTGGAGATGGTTTTCCCCAGGAAGCCCTCAATAGGTGGGTGGAGATAGGAAAATTCCTTACAAGATGGTGAGCAAATTCTGAGGCATCCAAGCTTGATTTTGTTTTGTGATCTTGGGACCTATTCATGTGAGATCACAATATGTTGAGATGGGAAGTGGTTTAAACTCTTGATTCCCTTGGTTGTTTATGCATTGGATTATCCCATGATATCCCAAATTTATGCTTAGAATATGGAACTGGGGTGATTGGCTAAAATAAATATTTGGTTCAACCAATCTATGGTTGGGTGGTACGTGGAAGTTTTTGAGAAATCTAGGGCATTCAGAGTTAAAATATTTATCTGCTTGATAATTGCTTGTGATATAATTGTACTTTATTTGCTTATAGTGTTTTCTTTGTTATGTTATTATTTTGTTCTTTTCATCAAGAAAATTACCAATATGCACAATAGAAGTAAAGTGACACAGTATGTAGGCTTGTTAGCCAATGTCCCTAGCTGAATCCTAGTTTAGTCGAATACCCTTGGGAGAGAATACAAACCATGCGTAGTGGAGTTACCGGGGTATTTAACCCATTAATACAAAGTCTCCAAGGGGTAAGTTATAATAATCTCATATGAAAATGTTTAAGAGACGTAACGTTAAAAATAAAACACACAACACCAAACGCATAAGCTATACCAAAGCACCCCAAACATCAGGTATATAATATGACCCTTAGATGCATAAAATGGTAAATTTATAGATTTTTGTATGGCCCTTGGTGGGTTCCATAACATAGTGATGTAAAGGTTTTCATGTGGGTGCCTAACTTAAGTTAATGTGAAAACATGATTGTATACCCTTAAGGGCATAAACAAGTGGTGGAAATCATAACAATGAAACCAAGCAAATATTAACAATGGAACAACAACAATTACAATATTGATGTTATCCATTAACCAAAGTGGTACATGTAAGTTATTGTTTCACAAATTTATAGACTATGGAAAAAACAATTAGCACTTGTGTGAAAATTAGATACTGAAATTGGGTACTTTACAAGTGGTATCAGAACCCAACTACTACATTGGGCCTTGAGGGCATCATCTGTTGAAAATTTTTAATATGTGTGTGTGTAGAATAAAAACCATGAAGGTAGTTAATGATTCTTATGTGTTTTATAAGGTACCAACAAATTGAACACTACATGATGATGGAAGACACACCTCTTTCGAATAATGAGGGTAAAGCGATGTATGTTGAATTAGGGGAAGGAAGTACTTCACTTCCCTCCTAACTCGTGAACCTGGTGAAGAGCCTAAAATAAGAAATATTGTCGTTAAGAAGCAGTAATGAGCAATTAATGAGAGCTAATGCACAACAAGAGAAGATGATTCGAGAATGGATAGAGAAATCCAGCCACAAAAGTGCTATATGAAAGGAAAAAAGAGAAAAAAGGGAGAATCAGAGTCAGCAAAATCAGAAAGTGGAGGGGTGTCCAATCAGACATCCCCAAGGGAATCGAAGGGAACTAATGGACAAAACAAGGTTGAGTTATATGGTGAATTCAGAAATATTAAACCTCCTACCGTTGATAGAGAAATGGACGAAGATGTAGAGGTCTCGCTGCTAAACATGATAAAATACTATCAGGTCTACACATATGAAAGAAACTTAAAGGCTTGGTTGGCCATTTACCAGCTACAAGGGAAAGCTAACTTGTAGTGGGAAGAGGTAAAAAGAATACATATGTTAGAATAGAGGACTGTATTGTGGGAATAATTTCAAAAAAAAATTAAGAATCATTATTTAAGTGAAAGATATTATGACGATCGTGCCAAGGAATTCCCATGAGATGAAGTTGGGACAATTTTCCATGGATGAATTTGTTAAATAATAATTAATTCTTCAATACCACTTAGTAATTGAAACATAAAAAATTTACATATATACCATCTGAAGATAAAATTATATGTTATACTTTTTATTATTATATTAAATTAATTATAATTTAAAAAGAATATAATTTTTTAATACTTAAAATGAATTTAAGATATATTACGTAATTAAAATCTTACTCGTTTAAACATTTCAAACAATTTGGATAGTTTGACTAAGAATTTAATATGTTTATTTCTATGTATAGTTTCCATTACTTTCTTAATGTCAAATTTTTTTATTTAATTTAATTCTCCAAATGGTTGTAAAGGTTCATATATATCTAATTTTTTTGATATTTAATTTAAATGAAATAATTATGATGATGTATATATAACTTGAAATATTATTATAGTTTTTCTATAAATTATATTATTTTTTTCAAAAAATAATGTTAAGTACTTATAACTGGATGATTAATTAATTTATTTGATTATATTAATAAAAAATGTATCTTAAAATCGAATAAAATTTTGTAAAATTATGTTTAGTGATAATCTCCTTTTATTGTCTTGTTTTTTCTAATTTTCATAATTTTAACTTCACACCAAATTTAATAATAGTAATTAAATTCTAGTACATGGGATATAATTCTTAGCCACGTTAAGATCGGTTGTAACATGACAATGTTTAGTTTCACATAACCTTAACTGACCCATCCTAAACAACGATCATCCATGAAATCATGTAGAAGAAGGATCTCAACAATTCCCATCATGGTATTTAAAGTAGTCATGCCACTGTAATTCTGCAACCATCTCTAATAAGTCCATATAAAACGTTAACTATGGAGCGACATTTGAATGTATATATTGTAACATATCTGAATATTTTCTTAGCATTATGTGAATCAAAGTGAACGTGTGTAAAGCTTATGACCACAACCTTGTACATACTTGGAGAGTCCATTATAGATCCTGGTAATAACTGTTGGAAAGACAAAGGAGGAAAGCACAATTTTCACACACAAAAACAATGCCTAAGCTACTAATATCTATATTAGACACACAAACTTTGATTACAATGAACCCAATGTGGGGCATTTATCCTTTTTTAACTAATGATTCAACTGAAGCACATACAAATTAACTTCATTATGCAAAATCACAATAAATTTGACTTGTCCAAATATAAACTAAACTGGAACTAGCTCACATTGACTTTACCTTTCTAAATATGAACTGAAATGACACTAAATTAAACTCACTCAAAGAAAATTTGACTCTTAATATAGATTGCACTGCACATGAATGTAATTAGTTCTTTGTATCACTCCCCTTTAGTTATGGCTGCTAAACTAAACCATGACTCATTATAGTCAAAACATGCCTACTGGTCTAAGTCTTAGCTAGGCTTACAACACCTAAGTTTCCTCTATGAAACTCAAATACATATTTTTCTAATGGCTTAGTGAATATATCAATCAATTGATCACTCAATTTACAAGGATATAAAGAAACTTTTCCATTTCTCATAAGTTCTTTTAGGAAAAGGTATCTTGTATCTATTTGTTTTATATTTTGATGGAACAGACTATGCTTGGATAGTGCAATGGCTGAGGTGTTGTGACAATAGACTTTTGTTGATCCCTCTTGTTTCTATTGAAGTCTTTCCAAAACTCTGCATAATTGTACTACTTGACATGTTGTTGATGTTGCTATTACATATTCTTCTTCCGCTGATGAAAGTATCACAACAGGCTCCTTCTTAGATGCCCATAATATCACACCTGAAACAAGATGAAACACATAATCATAAATGCTTCTCCTATCATCCAAATTTCCAAAAAAATCACTATCAGTGTGTCCAACCTAATCTTTCTTTTATGTACTTGCATAAAATATGACACAATTTGTAGTTCCTACTATGTATCTCAAAAGCCTTTTGCCATCTTTCCAATGTGAATCTTTTAGTGACTCAATAAAACTAGAAATCAGATTAACTCCTTGCATAATAGTTGGTCTTGTATTTGTGAGATACATAAGACTTCCAACCAGTATTTTTAATAGATTTTTATTTACATGTGAGACTTCATTATCCTTACTTAACTTTGTACTTGCCTCTACTATTGTAGGAGTAGCTTTACAACTTCCCATTCTGAATCTTCTTATCCATTCTTTATTTATTTTGACAAAAAAAGTCACTTTCTCATAGTTCTCAACTTCTATGCCACTAAAACATTTGATAGTATCAGGATATATCATTTCGAATTCTTTCTTAATTGCTACTTTAAATTAATCTAGTTCAAGATCACCAGTATAAATCATGCCATCTACGTACAAACAAATAATCAAATTTTCCCATGCTCATTTACCTTTGTGTACTATGTTGCTTTTCGTAAATCCATTCTTGATCATATAATTGTCAATTTTGTTATACAAGACTCTTGGATCTCATTTCAATCTATAGAGCACTTTATTTAATATGTAAACTTTGTCTTCATGACCTTCAACTTCATAACCTAGAGGATGCTGAACATAGGTTATTCTTCCAAAATGCCATTCAAGAAGGCTAATTTCACAACCATCTGATACACTTTTCTCTTACATTATCCAATATGGATACTAGAGAAAAATGTTCTCCAAAGTATATTCTTAGTTGTTGTGAGAACACTTTTGCAACATGTCTTTCTTTAAATCTACTAATATCTCCTTTTGAATTCAACTTTGCCTTGTAAACCCATTTCACACCAATTAAACGTTTATATTTAGGTAACTCAACCAAATCCCAAGTATCAATTTTCTCTATACATTTTATTTCTTCATGCATATCTTACACCCAATTTTCATATTTGATAGATTCTTTAAATGTTGAAGTTTGAAATCAAAATAATGCAAAATGTTTAACTAACATCCAAATCATCATAAATATCTTACAAAACTTCTCATTTTTCTCTTACTATTGTTTGATTAATCACCTGAATGATAATTGGGAGTACTTTGATTGGTTGATTTGCTTAAATATCTACGTTGTTATGAATATCATGGATTCCTTGTTGGCATGACTCTATTTGGTGTATTTTCTTGTGATCCTTGCTACTAATTTTTTGGTACAACCTATTACTCTATGAGTGTTACTCATGCATCGACAATTTTGTCTACGATCTCATTTCATGACTGTTATTCTTTGACCATCACATCTCCGTTGATTATAGTATTATTAGTAACAATATTAAATATTTTATATGCCTTTGATTGCTCACTATACCCAATAAATATACACTTTGCACATTTATCATCTAACATTCTTCTTAGTTCTTTAGGTACATGTTCATATGCTAGGCATCCAAATACCCTAAAATGGAATACACTACAAGGCATACCTGACCATGCTTTCTTGCGGAACTTTTTTCATAAATTTATTTGTAGGAGATCTATTTATCACATAAATGGCACGTGGAACTATTTCCACCTAGTACTCATTTGATAAATTTATTTGTTTCAACATGCTTATTTCCATTTGCATAATTGTTTTTGTGATTGTCTATACTACACTATTTTACTTCGATGCATATTTGGTTGTAAATTTCCTTTTGTTTCCATTTTGTTTATAGGAAGCATGAAATGCCTGCGAATCATATTCTTTACCACAATTTGATCTAAATACTTTGATTTCATGATCAATTTGGTTTTCTACTAGGGAATTGAATTCTTTGAACTTTTCAAAAGTCTCAGACTTCTCCTTAAAAAAGAAATCCACATATTTTTGTCGAAATCATCAATAAATGTGAGGAATTAAGTATTTCGACCAATCAATTGTGTTCGCATGGGTCCAAACATGTCTATATCAATCAACTATATTGATTGCTTTTCTCTATATGCAACTCCTTTCAAAAAAAATCCACAATGTTGCTTTCCCAAGATACAACACTCACATGTACTAGAGGGTTTTTGGATGGGAGGTAATCCTCTAACCATTTTTTTGTTACAACAGTCTCAAACTAGGGAAATGATAATGTGAAAACCTAGAGTTCCATAACCAATAATAATCAAAATATGAAACCTTAAAAGAACTAGCCTAGTTTATGTAATTCATTATTAGTTGCTTTCTTGGTGTCTTGTCATATATAACACAATATTGTCCCTCAAAAATAACTTTGTGTCCTTTCTCTAATAATTTACCAACACTTATCATATTAATATACAATATTCATTTTTAAGTTATGCTTCAACAATAAGTTGTGATTTTCAAAGTAGATATTTTGCAAGCATCCTACAAGGTCCTTGATGCCACCAACATTTAGCTTTACTTATCAACCTTGACTAATTGATTGATGCATCATGTAAATCAATAATGTCTACTTCATGCAATGTTTTATCATTTGTATTACAATTTCTCCTTCATTAAATTAGTGTTTACGAAACTTTCAACCTCTAACATATATGGTTCAAATGAAACATTCATGTAATTAATGCAAATTTTCCTACTATTAGATTAAGTTGGTCTACTACTTTTCTTTAAAAACATTGCATTCATTTAGGGTTCTCTACTTCACCTGTACCTAGTCATGATATGTATAAAACGTATCTATTTTCTTTGCATTTATTGAAACTATACATTTTATTCTGGTTAGTTTCTTATATGTGACATATCAAAGACTTCATTTATCCCTGACCTTGATTTTGCATGTTAGTTTTAGAATGGAGAGTTGTAAACCTACTCCTACAATAGTAGAGGCAAGTACAAATTTAAGTAAGGATAATTAAGGTAACAACAAATTTGATTTTCAACCAAGTTTTTAGGTTTTCAAATGGAAGCTTGTGAACTTTCTTATGCAGTTGCCCTACTATTCAAATTTCATATGTTGTTGAATTGAAAGAGTTCATTTGATTGTTTCTAGATAAGTGAGGTTTCAGAAGATCTATTTCTAGATTAGATGATGTTAATACTAGTATGGGCCTCACAAATGTTGAGTTATTATAAATGTTGGACTCCATTTGTGACTCAAAGTATGGTATAAATAGATTAGAAATAACTTGAATTGTAAAAGGTTTTAGACTCCTTCAAGCCATGGCAATGAATGCATGCGAGATTGAAATGGGTGAGGATACAATGTTGCATGGGAATAGCTTCATCTAAAAGGATAAATGCTCTTCAAGATTGAAAACAACTAATAACCCGATGGTCTACTTTTTGAGGTGAAAACTTAGGCTACCAATGATATTTGGGATTGTTATTTTTCGACCTATATGACTCTAGGTAGAGAATATGTTGGATAGTATTTGAGGAATTAGAAATGTTATTCCAACAATCAAATGCCATTTAAAGGGATTTAATTTCCATGTAAGATGAGAAAAACCTTTTCACAAGAGATGGGGGAACTAAAAAAATTTGGTTTCAATGATACATTTACAATTTATGGCTTTTCGTTTTGTAAATAATAACATCAATTAGAATCCAATTTTATTTTACTTTGTAATTCATATAATGGAGTCCTTGTTAGAGTGGTCATTGTGAGATGCCACTTATTGCTGAAAATAAGAATTTTGGCTATACTAATCTAAATTTTAAAATTTCAACCAAGTTGACATAACCAATGAGATCTTAAAAATTATATTCCATTCTCAAGGGTTGTCAGCGGAATGGTGATCAAGTTACAACATTCTATAGACAATATTGTGAATAATTTTTAGGTTATATAGGCTTACGATTTGATGATCCTAAGAGTTGGTATGTGAAAGGAATTTGGAACTCTTAGCTTAACTTTGGTGAAAAACATAGAAAAATCATAAAATTATCATGATTTTTTAGGTTTGTTTCCTACTTCCATTTTACACTTAGCATGTTGATTGTGCAAACAAGTAGAATCTTTTTTAATATATTGGCAAGCAATAGTTTTTATTATTTACCATGTAGAACGTAAACAATGCTTTTATGAAATGTGATCAACAATGTGTAATAGAAATAAAACCATGAAACAAAGGAGTGGAAATGGGCTTGGTGAGAGTGATATTTTTTCAAAATATTTTATTTTATTTTATTTATTTATTTTTTGTACAAACACTTGGGAAACATCGAGCTATATGAAAAGCTACATTTTCCAACTAAAAGTAATTTGGCCTTATAACAAATATTTTCATTCCATAGGAAATTAATGACTGCTTACACACATATAATGCTAATGGTATTACAGTCCTTTTCTCTTTTTAATACACTTTAGAACAATGTTTTGGCATACCTTGTGCTTTAATTCAACCGTTTATTGAAGATTCATGTACTGACAAAAAAAATTAATATTTCCACCTAGAACCAAACTATTACAAAAGTGTTGTAGTGGCCACAACCACCCTCCAAATTATTTCCTTCGGTTAGTTTTGGAGCCTCCATACCAACCTTTCTCAAAAGCATGTCTTGCTTTGTTAAGTACATAAGATTCAGTGGTTTTCTTGTGGAATGATAGTGTGTTCATCAGAGCTTGTTGCATTTCCCTCACAGGTTGTTTCTCTTGACTTGGTTCAGTTGTAGGCTGAGCACCTCCTTAAAGAAATTATGCAATTATGGAGGGCAACCAACCTTCCCTCCAAATATTGTGAAATTCTATTTGGCACCCTACTCTGCTCTAGAATTGTACAAATCTGTGAGTCAAACTTCATCGATAAAATTGTGTAAATCCTCCTAGCAAGACTCCTCAGCCCAGAGTTGGTGCAATCCTAGCCTGCAGTCAGCCTATCTGCCCAAAAATTTGCACAAATCTCTTTGGTAGCTAGCTCAACTCCCTTCTAGAAATGGCATTTTTTCCTAGCAGTTGAGCATGCTCTTTCATGTCTAGTTGAGTTGACTAGTTCCACTAGAGACCAAAGAAACTTGACTTGCATGCATGGCTTGCTTTTTCCCCCAACAACAAAAGGGAACACGCAAAAAGCATCCCTTGATTCAGGGGGCTATTTTTAGCAGCTGGAGGTTATATGAAAGATTATTTGAAAATATTTCCTCCAAGTGTCTCCTTTTCCTAGATTTGTGGCATGCACATCATGAGCCTAAACTTATTTATTCAATGCATCAGAGTTCATTTATTCACATTGGTATTGGAGCTCTAACATCCCACAGCACATCTAGGACTCTTTGACACATCTAGCGCGGCTATTTACGGGTAAGTGATCTCAACTTATCTTTTGCAACATTTTTGTTGCTTTTTGTTTTTTTGCTTGTGTGAGTGTTTTTCAATTGATTTATTTGAATTCTTATTGTTTTTTACATGCATACTAGCTTGTACTTGCACCATTTTAGTTTTCATTAGCATCTCACTACTGTCACATGCATGAAGCTGTATTGCATGAACAGTCGTCGATTTGGCAACTCACCTCACCCACATGCATGATGTTCCATTTTATGAATCTTTCATTCACTATTTGTACGCATGATCATTTTATTCTACTTACACTCATTATTTCCTTGCATTTACTTTCACTTTTGATTTCAATTTCCCGTCGTCGGGTCTACCCAGCCTTGGCCCAGACTCTGCCTCACCAAGGCAACATTGCGTAATCCTAAGAGGGAAGGCTATGTATTTCCCTCGGGAAATTCTCATTATTCCCAAGACCTATCTTGTAGGCTTTCTTTGCACAAATATGAGAGACAATGATTGCTGTCCCAGAAAATTGCGCAATGTAGTCATTGAGCTTGCATCCATTGCCAGCTGAAGTTGTGCATTATGCAATTCTAGTAGTCAACAACTAGCCTGGATTACCCAGTGTGCAATTCTAGCTGCAGTTCATGCCTCCTAGATAGTTGAAACTTCCTTTTGCACAACTCTGGCAGCCAGTCTCCCAGCCTTCTAAACGAAATTGCGTAATCTTTTCTAGACATTCCCCAGGTATGTGTTATGTTGTTCCCCAAATTTGCTTTGGTTTTTGTTGACATAATTCTTCCCATACATGTCACTTTGTATCTAGCTATATTAGTTCCTCATCCGCCTCTTAGCAGTTCAGGATCAATGGCCTCTAAGAGACCAGGATCAAAGGACACTAACGGAAGTGCAACTGGAGAAGCATTTGAGCGAGTCTCCACAAGTCTACCGATCTATGAAGATACCAAATTGATTGTAGACAAGGACATCATGACGAAATGGAAAGAGGTTGATGATGCATTTGCAGGAACTTTTGGGGAAGACCTCAAAAACTGCCAAGTATATGTGAACATCAACAAGTCCGACTTGTACCATTTTACATGCAGAGACGGCACCTTCCCATGTGCATACATGATACACTAGATCACCTTGCACATTAATCCCAACACGATGACTTTGAGGAGTTTCATCAAGACGAATATTGAAAGCTTTAGGGCGCATCATTATGAGGAGATGTATCAGATGTCAGAGTCCGTCACCATCATGGATACTCCTTTCATCTTACCCAATAGTAATGCCAACAACAAAGACATTTTTAAGAACTAGGTAAAGGAGCCGCTAGATTCAGGATGACACCAAACCAGATCTACAAGAAAAATATACTGTGGAAGGTGTATCAATACTTGGTCATCATTGCATGTCAACTGTATAGCCAAGAAAGCACAGAAACCTTCCCACAGAGTTGGGTGACTGCCTTGGACCAACTTTCTAGAGAGGGCAAAGCAAGTAACTAGTCTGGCATGTTGGCCCATTAGTTTAAGGAACAGGTAACAAGGGCTCAACAACCGCCCAAAGGTATGCAAGCATAAATCTACATGTCTGCCTACATCTTGGATGCAATTTGTGCCTGAGAGGAGTTCCCGGGCTTGAAGTGGTCATGGTCATTGGCAGAGACTACTGTGAATACCTACTGTAAGATGTGTTCGAATGCAACTTTAGAGGATTTATCACATGGTTGTCTGATCATTTTGTCACCCAAGTTTACAATATGATATTTGAACGAGATCCACTTTACATGTCGAAGGCAGCAATGCAGGCACTAATAGACATAGCTGATTGGCATCCCTCACTATATGACACCTTCATATAGATGTACAACACGGAGAAGCCTTCAGACATTCTACCAAAGTTTTCCTTTCACATACTCATCATGCAGGAAGTAGCACATCACATCTCAGCAGGATTGACAACTAGGTTTCACTAGAAGAGGAAGGCACCTTGGCCTGCTCTTCCATTGCGGATTGGGTTATAAGATGTTCAGAGTTTCAAGCACACAGTTGTTGAAGCAGAGAATATCAAGAAATATCCATTCGACCTTTGAAGTTACAATCTGTATGACCCACATTATCTTTTAAAAGATGAATGTGCTAGAGTACAGTTCAACTAGATCGGCGGGGCATGTCATTAAGCATAGGAGGACCCATGGAGATATTGTTACAAATCCTTTAGACTCAATGAATTGGTCAGTCTCATTGTAGAATGGATAGCAAATCGAGATCCCAGAGAGCACCATGAGTAGCAGCAACAACAGAGGTAAATATACGAGTGCACGACAAAGGCAAGAGGAAGATTGTCGATCGTATGGAAGAAAAGCAAAGTTGCAATTTCTGAGTAGATCCACTTGTGGAGAAAGCAACTATGGATATAGAGGCGAAGGGGCAAGAGCGCGACAAGAAAAACTCGCAAAGGCAAAGAGAGAAACAGAGAATGGAGGAAACAGAGATGGAGTTGCATGAGTTGAAGGAGCAACTCCGAAAGGAATACGAGTTGCGCAAATAGGAGACGAAAGTGTAGAAGAAACAGGTACAAGAGGGGGCGCAACATGTGAAAATGGATGAAACAACAACTATACAGGTAGTGGACTCATCTGAACAGTTGGCATCAAGCGAATAGGGTGAACCATTGCAGGAGCAGGACTTCGATAAGGAGATAGAGTGAGCACCTGAACAGATGGATACAAATATTGACAACAGGAGCTAGAGTAGGACATCGACCTCATGCATCACCACTAAGAGGTCGACCCACTAGGTCCACTGCATCTAGAAGAAGAGCATGTCCCAAACGACAAAGGAGACAATAAGATCCTTGGAGATCAGCCGGAAGGAGAGATGCACAACATCTCATTCGACGAGTCTCAACATACAGTTATGCAATCTCGTATAGTGTCAAATCAGGAAGATCATACTTCTACTACGTAGTATGAGGAACGAGTGATCATGTTTGACATGTGCAAACATCCATCAGCCTTGGCCAATGCTACCACAGTGTATGGTGAAGCCACCAGCTCAAATTTTCACTTTCTGATAGTTGAGAGTGAGAGAATGGATAAGGAGCTATAGATGGCCAAGCAAGGAGGAGAGTTGGTTACAGCATCCGCTCGAATAGAACTAAAGAAGGAAATACTAGATGAAGTGTTGTCCCTTGACACGATCATTCGGGCATTATATTCCAAGTTTGGTACCATGCATAAGGCAGTCCTCCATCTCAACGGATGGGAGTAACGATGTCCTAGAAGAGCACGTGTCTTGTCAAATGTGCATGCTACTTTTAATTACATGCAAACATGGATGATGAGATACAAGGGAGCCCTCCTTCACTTGCCTAAGATGATAAAGCCTAGAGTGGTTCAGCTGAAGGCACATATTCGAAGTGAGATGCGGGTCTATGAAGAGCTTCCACAACTCATCACTAGTATACAAGCTTCCCATGCACATGTATTCAAGAGTATGGATGTTGTGGTGCACACACATGCAATCCCATCTATTGGGACTCTCATCCAAGTGAAGACAAAGGCACATGTCCAACCAGAGCTTGACTCGTCCTTTGCTGAGTTGATGCACATAGCCACCAGCCTAGATTGGCCAATCAGTGTAGACATTATGCACAAGTATCTTGTTGGTTTGGCTATGTTTAAGACATTGAGGAACATGCTTTCAGATGAGTTGGATAGAGGAGCCCAAGCAGTGTACCCATATTCTATGGAGGAAAGAGTTAGGTTCCAAAAGGGTTGCACCTTGGAGCACACAAACACCATCACAGATTACCTATCTTAGCATTAGTTTTCTACTGTTGATCATCACGAGGATGTTCAAGAGTTTGACTTCCCATGGTTGTTTGATTCATAGGGATGTCTTGCATGGCTTGCTCAAAACATTTTGTCTCACATGGCTACATGTGCATTGTAATGTAATGTCTTGTCAAGTGTAAGTTCAAGTGTCAATAGTTGGATGTAATGGTCATAGAGTAGATGAATAGTCATGAGGGTAGATGAACTGACACAAAGGGGAATGTCAAGGGCCACCGCACCCTTTGCTATAAATACTCCCTCATAACTCATTTTAAAGGCTTTTGCTCAGCCAAGCTTCAATAGGGCTATCTTAGAGAAATATTAGACAATATTGTAACACACCGTGGCTTCCCCACCGCGTAGAGCTATGATATATCTTTAGAAGAGTATGCGGTTGTGGTTGTAACGTTCCACTGTTGGAACTAGCATATGCACATGGATGTATTGTATGACTGACACTTACACTTCTTAATATAATAGAGCCAACATGTTTTCATACATATGTTGCTATTGTAGTTGGACTATTCTGGTTGTTGTAGAAATCTATTTTATTTAACTTACACAATTTTTTATGAACTATTTTGTATGCAATTGTATGTATCTTGTTGCAGATGTGCTGTTGGTTTGAAAATCATCTTGGATTGCTTGCTATCTTTCTTTCCAGCCGATGATGCACATTTCCTTGTGTGTTCCCTTCTAAGCCGAGTACTATTACAAGTTTCCAAGGGGCGCACTCACCTCACTCGCCATGTGTTAGAACCTCTCATGCACCTTCCTTGACATACTGTAGCTATCACACCCTTGCTACCAATAGGGACATCTTACTCACCTCTATGCGAAATCATGATAAAGGCATTACCGTATGACACACTGTTGGGACTCCTACACCAGACGGTTTGATGTCGAATTGAGACTTCTTACTGGGGAGATTCCATGACATATTGGCGGGTCTAGATCTGTCAACAAAAAGCTTGTTACAAAATGCTAATTCACCCCCTCCTTTAGTACCTGACTTCTACTATAGCGAGGGTTTTGTAAATATTTAGTAAGAAATGAAAATCCCAAATGCTAAATTGCATTAAGTAGTTGCATTGTTCAAAATAACTGAAACCTAGATGTATTTTGTTTTACTATTACAAAATTTTGATTTCATCTCACACATTCAATCTTATAGATTCTAATAGGATGTCATAATTTGAATATTATACCTTTTGTTGTCCAAGTGGTATAAACTAATTCAAAACCCCTTTGAGGAAAGTGTTGAATGTGGCTTGAAATCAATTCAAGCTATCTTAAGGCCGTTAATGTTGCAAAGGACAAATGGAAATAGCGACAAAGACGGAAGGTATGAATGTAGAATTCAACTTTCATCTGGGTTTTGATGTCCATTCCCTTTAAGTGATTGTCAAGTTTTTTTCATGAATATTTAGAGCCATTGTTGTTCTTCCTCCAATTGATGTATTATTGATTGAGTGTGAGTTTATTGAAGCTTAGAATGATTTTTATACAACTTTGCATAGAATATCCAAGACAACAACTTTTCATCTTATCCATGGAAAAGAAATATCATAATAGTTTTGATTTTTCTTTTGGTTGTGATTTTGGTTTGACATTAAAAATCTATGGTGTTTGTTTCTATTTACCAGTGTAGTTTGATAGTTTTTTTGAACAAGGCAAACTTCTTCACAATTATGAATCTATGATGGAATTTCTTTTGAGGTTGTGTGAATGTTGTGATCGATCTTTTCTTTTCATGAGGAAAGTTCTACATTAGAATATCCTTTGTGAGCCACGTTTTATCGATAAGCATTATGTTGAAGCCCAAACATCAATAGTTTTTTTAATTATCTTATGAATAAGTTTATGTTAGAATTTGTTCTAATTGCTACATTATCAACATCCGAGGTAATATGCAACAATATTATGATATAAATAAGTTGGCAAGGCATTATCTTCTAGGAAGTAAAATGTGTGTTAATAGAGAATCTTGTTTTGTACCTTCAAAGATTTATGTTGAAGAAGTCATCAAAGAAATTTGTAATCTGAACGAGGAGGGTGCCCAATTTTTCTTGAATTAGTTGATGATGTAATCTTAACTCCTTCTACACATCATATGTGTCATGAGTGCCTTCTAGAAAGTTGGCATAGAACTTTGGGTGGTTCTTATACTACTTGCGATAATTCTAGTTACTTTTCTTGTATGACTAGATTTAATTGTTTGTAGATTATTGTATATTATTATCTTGTTGTTTGGGTCAAGCTATAGGGGTGTGACGTTGAGCTAACTCCATTGAGTTTTTTTTTTTTTTTTTTTATAAGTTTTGGCTACATGGATTATAGTTTTTACAATAAGTATGCCATTACATGTTGAGCATTTTTTTAAGAATCAATCCTATATATTCAATTTTAAGGATTACTTTAAATTCTCACATTTCTTTAAAAGGTGCTAGATCAATGGAAGAGCACTTTCTTTATAAGCAACAGGATGGTGGGTGGTTCAATTTCACTGTGTCTTAACATGAATTAATCAATGACATTTTACTTTATTTTTAATCAAATACTTTTTATATTGGTTTATTGCAATAGTAAGATATTTTTCTGGGTCAGTTGTTTTATTTATCTCTAAAGAGACAAAAGTGATATTGTATTGTCCTAGATGTAATTTTTATTGTCTCTAGAAACACAATGGTTCGGATTAAAGACATATTCTCACTATAAAGACAATATGTCTTTAATCCCAACTATTGTCTACACAATAATAATTGGGTTATAAATTGTCTTGATAGAAACAAATTTTTAACACAACAATTTGATACACTCTTCTAAAAACAATATTGAAGATTATGCAAAAAAAAAAAAAAAAAAAATTGGTTTCAAAGTTAACACAATTTACCTAAAAATTATCTCCAATATTATCGCAAAACCCTTCTATATTATAATGATACAATAATTAAATTCAAAATCAAATAAAATAATACAATTTAGATAATAAAACACCCTCCTCCCAATAAAAAAATATAGTGATTAAATTCGAAACAACCCAAAGAATTTTCTTTCCAAAAAAACACATGGTTACACTGAAGGAAATTATAAACATAAGTGCCCTTTTCCATGTCTGATGATTCCTGCGCGTCATCGATTGTCAGCTTCATATTATTCAGAGGCGAACTTAGTTGTGCTCCCCTTGAATTTAACCAATCTTTTAGGGACTTTATTCTCACAGATAGACATGTCAACTTGGTGGCCTTGATATCACATGGACCTCATTATGATGGTGTTCTCCAATTCTCCCGAAACACTTTTTCTCAGTTTTTGGCCATTATGGGCAATTAATTTGGAGATAAAACTAAATCGGTGAAGTTCTCTCCCTGCAATATCTTAGAAACAGAGGACTAATGTTGTGGAATTCATCTATGAAAGATGATATATTAGATTGCTGTTTTTTCCCTTGTCACAGATACTGGATCGTAATGAGAAAATATGTAAATGTATATTAAAAAATTCCTACAATTACAATTATATAGTAACTAATAGTAATGCGGAGCTGCATCATGATTATGTTTACACACAGCAATTTGATTCTCACTTCCGTTTTATTGGACTGGATTCTTATTTGGTAGTCACTTTATCACAATTTGTCCTTTTGCATGAATTACTCACATTTGTACTGCTAGAAAAGACTCCGAGCAACCTGTGAGAATATGTCTTGCGCCAGAAAATTGAACGTTTTCTCCGTTGATGAAAAGAGTCCCAAAATACGTATTTGGATGGATCGTGGCAGACTGGAGTCGTGGGGTTTCACAGTATACCTGTCTCCAACAAACCCATTCCGCAGCAACCTTTCCTCACTTCTTCAAAGTCTTCCTAGCAATAATTTATAAGATATTAGCAATCTCTGCATTTATGCACATAAGCTGTGAAAGTTATTTTTAAACCATCAAGGAACCAATAGGAAAGGGAATATTACCATATTTACTGGGATTTTTTATAATGTCCAGCAGCTTATCATAGATGTTAGTATAAATAAGCTTAAGTCCAGGAACTGATGGGTGCAATGCCTCTAGCAATGATACAACCTTATGATTAAACGAGATGGCGACGTCATCAAACTCGACAACGCATGTGTTAGCCGTCAAGTTGTAGAGAGTGACTTGTGAAGGATAACAACCGAAAGGAGGCAAACCGAAGAGTGCAAATAAGGTGGCACCTTCCTGATAAATCCTGTCACAAAGTTCTGTTGGAATTTTCTGCTAAATTCCTTAACAAACAAACAACACAAAAATGCTCTGTTTCTGCTCAGAAAACTAAAAATTTTGTTTTCTAGACTTGGTGTTGCAGCAACAGGATTCTGGTGTTGCAGCAACAGGAAACAGTGTTGCAGCAACAGGAAATTGGTGTTACAGCAACAGAGAGTTGGTGTTGCAACAACACAATTTTGACGCTAAGTCACTTTAAGAAGTTGGGCGTCAAAATCACTTATAAATTTATAGTGAGACAATTGACGCTTGGTGTAACAGCAACTAAATCAAGTTGGCGTCAAATCAATAATAGACTTACAGAGTAAAATCGAAGTGTTTTTGACACTTGGTGTAACAGAAACTGAAAATCAGCAAAACAGTAAACTTGTATTCATGAATAGTAAACAAAAACTGATACAGTAAACTTAGTTGTTACAAGAGGAACACTTCAGTTCCAGAAATCAATTTTCTCTATCAGAAAATCACAGGTTCAGCACTGTTGTGCATTTACAGAAGAGACACACTCTTGTTCTTCTAACCTTCTCTCAGAAACAGAACTGCTGTTCTAAAATTTCTTACACTCAGAAAGAAAACAGAACTGCTGTTCTTTTTCTCTCTTACACTGCCTCTCTTGGAAAAAACAGGACTGCTGTTCATGTATTTATATGAAAACAAATATATGAGTTAAACATTAAACTAAGTAAAATATCTGCTGATATTTATCTTTGTATTTATTGCAGAAGAGGCGGTGATGCCTTTTCAGCAAAAATAAGACGGCTCTCTGCAGGGGATTTAATTTCTAAATTTAATGCTCAAAAATATCAGAAGACTTTGCGGCACCGAACAATCTGAAATAATTGTTGTAGATCAAATCTTTGTTCAGCATTTATGTGATGCAGTTGGAATTAAACTCCAACACTCCCCCTTAATTTCAACTGCTGCATACCCAGGCATTTCCTGAAATGATCAAAACCTTTCTTTGGCAATGGTTTTGTCAAGATGTCAGCTAGCTGATCCTCTGTTCTGTAGTGCTGCAAAACAATCTCACCATTGTTAACCAATTCACATATGAAGTGAAATTTGGTATCTATGTGCTTTGTTCTTTTATGAAAAAACATAGTTTTTAGACAAAGCTATTGCTGAGCTATTGTCACAGTAAATGGTTGTGCCATTTTCCTATTCATGACACAAATCTCTGAGAACACTTCTTAGCCACACTGCTTGGCATGTTGCTGCTGTTGCTGCCACATACTCTGCCTCTGTTGTTGATAAAGCCACAACTGGTTGCTTCTTGGAAGCCCATGAGATGGCTCCTGATCCCATATGAAACACATATCCTGATGTGCTTTTCCTATCATCATCACTTCCAGCCCAATCATTGTCCGTGTAACCTGTCAACATGAAACTTTTAGAAGAGGAGTATAAAAAACCAAACCCCTTCGTTCCATTCACATACCTTAGAATCCCCTTGGCTGCCTGCCAATGAGTCTCTTTCGGTCTTTCCATAAATCTGGAGATTAAACTCACAACGTGTATAATGTCTGGCCCAGTTGTAGTCAAGTACATAAGGCTGCCAACTATGCTCTTGTACAATTTTGGATCAAAATCCTTGCTGCTGTCTTCTTTGGTCAATTTCAACCCCATTATAGTTGGAGTCACAGCTTCCTTGCTGTTCTGTATGTTAAATCTCTTCAACACTGCTTTTACATATTTAACTTGAGAAATGAAAACACCATTTTCACTTTGGTCTACTTCAATTCCAAGAAAATATCTTAAGAAGCCCAAATCAGTGATTTCAAATTCACTTTTCATGACTGCCTTAAAATCAACAATGAGAGAAGCACCATTGCTGGTAAAAATCAAATCATCTACATATAAAACAACAATAAGTATCTTACCGTCATTCTCCTTTATGTAGAGTGTGGGTTCACCATCACACTTATCAAACGCATTTTCAATCAGATAAGCATCTATTCTGCTGTACCATGCTCTTGGAGCTTGTTTCAGCCCATAAAGAGCCTTCTTCAGTTTGCAGACTTTATGCTCTTGGCCTTCAACTTCATAGCCTAGAGGTTGTTCAACATAAACCTCTTCTTTTAACACTCCATTCAGGAAAACAGATTTAACATCCATCTGATAAATTTTTCATTTGTGTTGTGCTGCAATAGACAACACTATTCTGACTGTTTCCATCCTTGCTACTGCTGCAAAGGTTTCATTGTAGTCTTTGCCTTGTTGCTGCTTGTAGCCTTTCACAACAAGCCTTGCTTTGTGCCTGTCAATCTTGCCTTCAGCATTGCTTTTGGTCTTATAGACCCACTTAACTCCAATGGCATCTTTGCCTTCAGGGAGGTCCACTAACTCCCATGTTTTACTCTTCTCAATTGCACCAATTTCTTCATTCATTGCATCAATTCATTTATTTTCATTTACAGCATATTCAAAATGAACTGGGTCATCAACATGACAATACAAAGTGAATAATGAATTCAGACTGGTATGTTACTTACCTCTCCTTGTTCATAAATCTCATTCATATTTCTGAATCTTGGTCTTCTTGATGTGCTTGGAGTTCCATCCAAACTTGAGGGTATTTTGGATCCCTGTGGTGTTCTTGGAGAAGCACTTCCTTGATTTCTTAAGGTTGTTCAAATTCCAGCTTGTGGTGTGGTTTGTGGTACTTGCTGTGGTGGAGGATAAGCCACCAAGGAAGGATTATTTGCCGCTGTCCCTTCCTCTTCTTCTTCGTGAGACACAATTGTCTTCACATTCACTGTCTTCTCTAAACTTCCATCCCAAGCTTCATCTTCTATGAACTGCACATCTCTGCTTACTATCAATTTCTTGGTGGATAGATTATAGAGTTTGTATGCTTTTGACTCATCATTATAGCCAATAAAGACACACTTCTCCCCCTTACTATCAAGCTTCTTCCTTAACTGATTTGGTACATGTGTGTATGCTACGCAACCAAATACTCTCATGTGAGTGACAGTTTGTTTTTGACCACTCCACGCTTATTCTGGTATTTTGTTCATGACAGCTTTAGTTGGGCATCTATTCAAGATGTAAACTGCACAAGTCACAGCTTCTGCCCAATACTCATGCGGCAAGTGTTTCGCCTTCAGCATACTTCTAACCATGTCAAGAATGATCCTATTCTTTCTTTCGACAACACCGTTTTGCTGAGGTGTATACCTCGCGGTGAACTACTTTTGTATGCCATTCTCTCTGTAGAAACGCAGAAAATCTTTGGAGATGTACTCTCCTCCTCTATTTGTTCTGAGGACTTTAATATAATGCCCACACTATTTCTCAACAAGAGTTTTGAAGTAACAGAATTTCTTAAACACTTCACTCTTTTGTTTCAGTGTATACACCCATGTCTTTCTGGTGTAATCATCAATGAAAGTTAAAACATATTTATTTCCAGTAAATGACGGTATTTGCATCGGTCCACACATATCAGAGTGAACAATTTCCAAGGGTGATTTTGCCCTTATACTCTTTCCTGCTAGAAAGCTTTCTTTGTGTTGCTTGCCCAAGATGCAGCCTTCACAAAGGCTGTTTGGTTTCGTGATCAATGGAAATCCCTTTACCATTCCTTTCTGTGCAACAGTTTCAAGCCTCCGAAATTGAGATGTCCAAATCTCAAGTGCCACAACCAATTCTCATCTTTTACTTGTTCCTGAAAGACTTCTTGTGTTACAGTTGCAATAGTTCTTCCTTCCTTCAAATCTGCCCTGAGTTTGAGAGGAAACATTCTATTGCTGGTCATCTGCACCTGTGTAATGATCTTCTTACTTGGAGGTATATCTGTGATTGTACACATATCATCTTTGAAGAACACGTTGTAACCTTTGTCAATGAGCTGCCCAATGCTCAAAAGATTACATTTCAAACCAGGTACATAGTATACCTCTGGCACAATCATCTGTTCTCTATTTCTTGCTCGGATACTAACTCTGCCCTTACCCTTGACAAATATCTTATTATCAGTCCCTGTTGTTACCTCAGATTTCACATTTTCATCCATATTGGCAAACATTGCAATATTCCCGGTCATGTGATTACTACAACCTGAGTCTAAGAACCAAAAATCTTCTTGTTTGTCTTGTGCTATGTTACATGTTAACAACACATTCTTTGGATTCTTATCTTCTTCATTTGCAAAATTAGCATTCTGCCTACTATTCATGTCATTTTGTTTTTCTCTACATTCATTTGCGTAGTGCCCATATTTCTTACAATAATGACATTGGACTTGGGATTTGTCATATCTTTGTCCATGAGCTTGCTGTTTGCTTGAACCTTCATCTTGGTTCCGATTGCAGCTCCTTCCGCTTGTGCTTGTAGGATTATTTCTGCCTCTGTTTTGGCTTCTTCCACGACCTCTGTTATTTGCTCTGCCTCGACCTCTTCTTGGGCCAAAAGACATCTGAGTCTTGAATGCTTGCTCAAAAGAGGAATATGTTCCTCTATTCAGTCTGTGTTCATGAGACATAAGAGAAGCACTCAGTTCATCTACCGTGAACTGTGAGAGATCCTTTGTTTCTTCTATTGCTACCACAACAGCTTCAAACCTTGAGGGTAAACTTCTCAAGATCTTCTCTACGACCCTTCTTTCTTCAAGGATTTCACCATGAGATCTAATCTGGGTTATCAGCTCAATAACCTGAGTGAAGAATGAATCTACTGTATCAGATTCCTTCATGCTGAGTGTTTCAAAGTCTCTCTTCAACATCTGCAACTTTGCAGTCTTCACCTTCTCCATGCCTTGATAGGCAGTCTTGAGAATATCCCACGCTTCTTTGGATTTTGTTGCTGCTGCAATCCGTGGAAAGATACTTTCATGTACTGATTGGAAGAGTAAAAAAGGGCTTTGGCATCCTTCTTCTTGTCACTCTTCAGCTGGTCTCTTTCTGCTGCTGTCAAAGCAGCCAGTGCTGTTGCATCTGCAGGTTCAGCATAGCCAGTTTCAACCAGCTCCCATATTCCTTGAGAAGCAAACAATGCTTTCATTTTTATGGACCAATCACTGTGATTTTTCCCATTAAACTGTGGCAGTTGGGAATTTGTCAAACCTGTTCTAGCATCTGCCATCTTAACTCTGTATAGTTAAAGAAGAGATACTGACTGTAAAATAAAAAACAAACAAAAACTTTCTCTGCTGGAACAATCTGCTCAATAAACTTCTTACAGCTCCTACAGTGAAAGACAAACTCTGTTTTTTACTCACTGAGTGCCTAGACTAGCTCTGATACCATGTTGGAGTTTTCTGCTAAATTCCTTAACAAACAGACAACACAAAAATGCTCTGTTTCTGCTCAGAAAACTGAAAATTTTGTTTTCTGGACTTGGTGTTGCAGTAACAGGATTCTAGTGTTGCAGCAACAGGAAACGGTGTTGCAGCAATAGGAAATTGGTGTTGCAGCAGCAAAGAGTTGGTCTTGCAGCAACACGATTTTGATGCTAAGTCACTTTAAGAAGTTGGGCGTCAGAATCACTTATAAATTTACAGTGAGACAGTTGACGCTTGGTGTAACAGCAACTAAATCAAGTTGGCGTCAAATCACTAATAGACTTACAGAGTAAAATCAAAGTGTTTTTGACACTTGGTGTAACAGCAACTGAAAATCAGCAATACAGTAAACTTGTATTCATAAACAGTAAACAAAAACTGATACAGTAAACTTAGCTGTTACAAGAGGAACAGTTCAGTTCCGGAAATCGATTTTTTCTATCAGAAAATCACAGGTTCAACACTGCTGTGCATTTATAGAAGAGACACACTCTTGTTCTTCTAACCTTCTCTCAGAAACAGAACTGTTGTTCTAAAATTTCTTACAGTCAGACAGAAAACAGAACTGCTGTTCTTTTTCTCTCTTACACTGCCTCTCTTGGAAAAAAACAAAACTGTTGTTCATGTATTTATATGAAAACAAATATTTGAGTTAAACATTAAACTAAGTAAAATATGTGCTGATATTTATCTTTGTATTTATTGCAGAAGAGGCGTTGATGCCTTTTCAACAAAAATAAGATGACTGTCTGCAGGGGATTTAATTTCTGAATTTAATGCTCAAAAATATTAGAAGACTTTGTGGCACCGAACAATCTGAAATAACTGTTGTAGATCAAATCTTTGTTTAGCATTTATGTGATGCAGTTGGAATTAAATTCCAACAAGATTGCCATTTCGAATTACATTTTTATTAGAATAATGGATAATAGAGTTAAAAGTCATTACAACACAGGTTTATTATCTCATATAGGGAAGATAACAAAGATCGTCATTTCCCATTACAATTTTAATAGAATGATGGATAACAAAGCTAAAAGTCATTACTACAAAGTTTTATTATCTTATACAGGGAAGATAACTAAGATGGTCATTTCCAATTATAATTTTATTAGAATAATGGATAACAAAATTAAAAATTATTACAATAAAGTTTTATTAGGTCATATAGATAAAATGACAAAGATCTTCATTTCTAATTATAGTTTGGTCCTTTGAAATTATAATTTTATTAGAATAATAAATAAAAAAATTAAAAATCATTACAACAAAGTTTTATTATCCTATTTAAAGAAGATAACAAAGATCCTCATTTCCAATTAAAATTTTATTAGAATAATAGATAACAAAGTTAAAATTCATTACAACAAAGTTTTATTATGTCATATAGGGAAGATAACAATCACTCTTAGCTAGCAATCATTAAGTTATTCCTTTTTCACTTCTCTCTAACCATCATTTTTTTCAATCACCCAACAAAGTTTTCCCTTCTCATATCTTATAGAAAAAGGAACAAAGTTCTATGTTATCAAATAAAGAAAATTGAAAAAATTAACAATTATTTCTCCGACCCAAATAAACCCAATAATTCCTTTCAACGGCCAAATAAATCTTTTTTATAATACTCAAATATTATTATAACCCAAACAAATTCGCCAACTTCTTGTCAATTTTTGGCATCACGATTTAACCAATTAATTATCAATTTGGGGAAAGGAATTCAACCGATTCCTTATAATGATTCATATACTAAAATATTGATAAATCAGGAACAACCATGAAACGTCACTCTCAACGCAGAGAGACCATATGATTACCTGTATAAATTCCGAGAGAGAGCGGGGAAGAAGATCTTGGAACTCGGTAACAGTATACTGTGCGCGAGTAAGGGGATTGCCAAAATAAATATTGGTAAAGTCATTGCTTCCCGCACTTATGGTAAACAAGGCTCCCGATATTATCTTGCTGGCATTCTCCGTACCTACCGTATTCACAATTTCCTTTCGATAAAGCTTGAAATTCTCCAGCTGCTGCCCCACAGTTAGAACATTCTGCATGAAGTAAAGCAGAAATTATATCTGGGCTATGAAATACCTTTCTCTATATCTAAATCCGTATATCGTTAATACCATCATGTGTAAAACGTATACTAACACTAGCGAGTGAGGTAGAATCATCATATCCAGAAGAAGAAGAAGCAAAGCTGGTGCCTTTAAGAATCCGCGGTCCTCGGAATTCAGGATCCAAATATGAGGGTACTATATCAGGAAGACCTAATAATCCAGCTGCATACAATTGGAAAAACTAAACATTAGCTTTCTAGGGATGATAGCAATATTATAATTGGAAAACTTAGACATTAGCTTTCTACTAAAGAATAAAACAGTAGTAGAATTGTGTTTATTTTCCTGAAAGCTGCACTGGATCAATAAGATGTACTTTGAAAAGACTTCAACTAACAGTTCTGAGATCGATCTCTGCAAACTTAGCCTTCATATATTTTCATTCTACATTAATATGGAAAGCAAAAAGAAAGATGCAGTAGCAAGTACATAATATATCTGTTACTAATTTTCCAATCGTAAATCGACCAGTGGGCTTTCTGCCGAGGAAATCTCTGCCATATGGAGGGAAGTTGACCCTCGCAATGGTTGCAAGTCCATTGTTATTACCAGGATCTACAATGGAATCTCCAAATACGTAGAGGGCTGTCGCTATAGGCTTTGAGAACGTTAACTTTGGCTCACAGAATGCTAGAAAAATATTGAGATATGTTACAATACAAAATTTCAGATGCCCCTGCATGGATAATACCTTGCCTGGACTTCTCAGAGATGGTTGTAGAATTACAGTGGCACGACCACTTTCAATAATAGCTGGCTGATATGAATTTTTTACACCATGCTACTTCATCCATCAATGTTGGCCAGGCTGGCTTAATTAAGGTGATGTGGAACTGACCATTCTCTGTCATAAACTATCCTGAGGTGGCCACGAATTATTCCATCCTCCTTGTATTAAATTACCGTCTCTATCGATATTGAGTGAAAAGGTCACAGTTGTACATTTTTTCGTGGAAAATAATATAATTAGGACAAAAGGTCACATTGGTACAATTTTTCGTGGACAATAATATAGGCAACCATGGGTAGTAAGTGATGAAGCAGAGTGGGCTGTGTTTATAAAGATGAACATTTATTTTTTTGTAGTATTCCTGAGTGATTACCTAGGTTTACTTGCAGTGTTGTACAACTTCGTTTGTGGTTAGTTTAGTGTTATGTTTTTGTGTCAGTTTAGTGTTATGTTTTTGTGTTAGGCTTTTGTGATTTATATCAATGTTGAAAAATTAGTTTCCAATCAATTTATAGTTCATTCTCAGATTATTAGTTCACTTATT
>APFE030776607.1:163754-182456 GCA_000404065.3 Pinus taeda
ATGTCCAAAAAACCATAACTCATTTTAATAATGATAATAATAATAATATATGTTTTCAGCTATCATGACCAAGCCAGTGAAACAAGGGACCCACCTTGACCAAGTGAGACACCAAATTGGTGTATGAGACTTAAACTAGTAGAATCATATAAATCAAATCATTAAATTATTGGTAAATATTATTAAAGGCTATTAATTCATTATGAAAATCAAAATACTTATTTCATTATACATCTTATTTTGCTAAAATTAATAAAAAATTATAAAAAATTGACTAAATTACAATATTATTATTATTATTATTATTTTTTTTCTCTGTAAGACTGAGCTAATTTATATTACAAAAAAACGAAAATTTACATCCAGATTTACAAAAAGGCTGAAGCCTTGTTTCTCCGTAGAGAATTTCCCATGACTATCCATCAGTACATCTGGCAAGAGAACCAGTTCCTTCCAACCTGCTGAACCAACATATAATCGACACAATAGGCTTTTGAGCCAACACAGCGGACAGATAACTTGACACGAAGGACCCCTTTACTTGGCATAATCGACACGTGGACTGACATCGACACGTAGACTGACATTGACACGTAGACTGAACCTTGACGCACTGACATTCAAACACACAGAATAAAATAGAGAAAGATGGACTGAGAGCTGCATTCCTGGCCGAGAGGACGGAGAGGCTGCTGTGTTATTCCTCATCTGTCAGGTGAGGCTCGTCCTCCATCTTTAACCCCTTGGCCTTCTTGTCTTCCGCCTCAGCTGGGCGCATCCCTTCTTGGACAGGCGGCATCGTCGAAGTTCCAGCTTCTTCAGCTTGAGTGGGTGGCCTTAAATCCACCCTGGGCACATGCATATCCACCCTGGGCGTCGTCAAACTGTCCCGTGGCCTTCGGAGGTCGCTACAGTGTTCAACAGTGATTGACACAATCAGCGTGTTGTTCTCCAGAGTGCAGGGTATGCGGTATTTAACCGCGCGATGTTCCAAGTGCCCACAATCCATGGGTTCTCCTCTTCCTCGTCCAATTTGCTGGCCAATTCTTCTGCGCGGACTGCTACCTTGGTCCGGAGGAATGTCAACAGAGGAAGCGGGTGAAGTGGCGGGCCTCTGAGTAGCAGGACGGCCCCTCGATCCTCCTCTGCCCCCCAAACCTTCTCTGCAACTGCCCATCCTTAGCCGCTCAGACATTCTGCAATCGCTCACCTGAATCCTTGATAGAATCCTGCACCTGGCCAGAGTGTGTTCTGTTGCCTTCCGAATCTGCTCAGGTCTATGTGAGATATGCAGGATAACAACGCTCTTATGGATTGCCATAATCCTCTGTCCAGGTCGCGCATTGAATGGCGCCTTAACCCCGGTTGCCTTCCCCAGGAATGTCCCTGTCCCCATAAATTTTCCTGGAGCTGAACGGTTTTTCACAGCGCCTGAGTTCACCTGCGCATTTAATGGCTTGGCGTATTGGTTTGTGGTGGCTTGTTCGGGCTGACAGCTGCCCATGTGACTCGCCACCCGCCATTCATGCCACGTTAGCACCCGCATCCGGGGATATTATTATTATTATATGAGTTAAACATATACATCTAAAAAGATACGTAACTAGATTTTTAACTATCAAGATTCACCTCAATTTATTATGCATATTTTTAACTTGCAAATAGACTTTGTTATACTAATATGGGCCAATACCATGATTTATGAATACTACATGTCCAAAAAACTGTAACTCATTTTAATAATGATAATAATAATAATATATGTTTTTAATGGTCATGACCAAGCCAGTGAAACAAGGGACCCACCTTGACCAAGCCAGACACCAAATTGGTGTATGAGACCCCCTTGTTTGTTTGACTGCTAAGTCTATGAAGGCCACCTATTGGTGTATAAGATCCCCTGGTGTATGAGACCCGGGACCCACCTTGACTAAGCAAGACACCAAATTGGTGTATGAGACCCCCTTGTTTGTTTGACTGCTAAGTCTATGAAGGCCACCTATTGGTGTATGAGACCCCCTTATTTGTTTGACTGCTAAGTCTATGAAGGCCACCTTGACCAAGCGAGACACCAAATTGGTGTATGAGACCCCCTTGTTTGTTTGATTGCTAAGTCTATGAAGGCCACCTATTGGTGTATGAGACCCCCTGGTGTATGAGACCCGGGACCCACCTTGACCAAGTGAGACACCAAATTGGTGTATGAGACCCCCTTGTTTGTTTGACTGCTAAGTCTATGAAGGCCACCTATTGGTGTATGAGACCCCCTTGTTTGTTTGATTGCTAAGTCTATGAAGGCCACCTTGACCAAGCGAGACACCAAATTGGTGTATGAGACCCCCTTGTTTGTTTCACTGCTAAGTCTATGAAGGCATGCATACTGTACCCCCCTCTGGTTTTGAACCTATGACCTCTTAGAAGCAAACACATGCTCTTAACCATTAAGCCCACTCAAGTTGTATATAACACCAGCTTAAATTACATTTTTTAATTAATCCATTTAAATAAATATGAGATAAGCAAAATATAACTTTTTTTTGAAATAAATCTAAACTTTTAATATATGACTCTTATACAAATATTCCTAAATAACTGTTGTAAATTAAATCTTTATAATTATTAATAATTAAATTTAAATTTCAAAAACTTTATTCCAAAATAAACACACTTATTAATATAACCATACTAAAAAGTAATCATATTTATTTTAAAAATCTCTTTTCTACTCAAAATTCAAATTGAAATAATACGTTTATATTTCAACCACACATCATGCCAAATGCATAATGCATTTTCCTGCTGTGTAACGCTTTAGATTTAAGGTGAGAAAGGGTTGAAAAGAAATGCTCAGTTTAGGTGAGAAGGCGTTGAAAAGGAATGCTCAATTTTTACTCATATTCATAGAGATGGAGAAATATTTAAAATGAGTGGACAAGTAAACAATTTATTTTCTATTATCATTTTCATACCGGCCTAGAGATGCTGTTTTATCGCAATTTCATATAAATTAAATTAAGGTGATCTTTTAAAAGCACTTTTTAATAACATGATTTAACTAGAAAATTCCCACCCCACCTTGTTAATGATGGGTGAGGATCACCCCATCCTTATACATATAAATTTATTTATTTTAAAAATTATATAACTTAAACAAAATTGTGATGGCATGCGCATGAGATATCTGTGGAATTTTATGTTTATGTGCATCTTTTACTTTTAAAATGTGTGACTTGCTTGTAATTATTTAAAAAATCTCGAATCAGGATTGTTATATTGATTTAAAATAAAATGAATTTACGCTAAGAAAGATAAAAGTAAGTAGTAGTAAAATTATGGTAGTTTGTTTAGTAAAAAGGTAAAATTAGGACAACTTGCTAGAAAAGAAATATAACATTAGAAATGATTACAAATAAAAAACTGTGATAAAAGTAATGTAATTATATATAATTATATCTCTTTATATATAATTTTGGTTTTATGAATTAATAATTGAGAGAATATAGTGAACATACATCAAGTTAGAAGGTAATTAATCTACAAGAATTTTTTAAATCCATCTGTCTTATAACCTTTAAAAAAATTGAAAATATATTTATTTTGTAAAGACAAATGATACAGAATAATGATCAATGACAATTAATGTTGTAAATATGATCATATATAAGAAAAGTATGAGCACATATTCCAACAACCCCTTTACTCACTACTTGTCTTAATTTCTGAGGTCAATTCTTCATCATCATTAATTTTTTTGCAAAAAATTCTCTCCTACGAATCAAAGAACCTTCTTATCAACAAAGCGCATATCTGGTCCAAATAAGCACTTTCCAATTCTATCTTGATGATGTAGACATTACCAAAGTGTCAATGGCCATATAAAAGAACAGTTGTCCATCGATATGCATGGATACTCAAATGTTGCAACAAAAGATCGAATAAGATGTTATTTGTGTAAATGGTTCACTCAACTTCTTGATGAACTCTCCCTTAAGTCTACAACCCACATGGTTCATTCACAAAGTATCCATCCAACACATGGCCTTACTCCTCAAAGTATTCAAGAACTCTATAGCAAAGGTTTCTATGGTATAGATTATCTAGGACACATGCTAAGGGGGTATCCATGCTAATATAGGTCTTACAACAGTATGCCCTTTACATGTTACACAAATACATGTACATATAATTAACATACTCCATCTCATAGAGACACTAGGTGTAATATTAATCATTCTATGGGATGTATACATTAAAAAACATGACATTTCAGACTTTGATATTATTATCAAGTCAAAATCACATTACCATATGGTCAAGTCTCCCTTTATTTGGTGCAACTCATAAAATTTACCTTTTTTTTCTACCATAATTTAATATCTAATATTTTATAATATTTCCACAAGAACTATCACTATATTTTCTTGGATGCATATTTTTAACTTGGAAATAGACTTTGTTATAATAATATGGGCCAATACCATGATTTATCAATACTACATGCCCAAAAAACCATAACTCATATCATATGACATAATTGGTTTAAGTCACATTTCTTTTTTAATCAATCTATTTAAATGATATGGAATAGACAAAACATAACTATTTCTGAGATAAATCTCAACTTTTGATATGTGAGTCTTATTACAAATATTCTAAAATATTTTTTCTAGGTTAAATATTTACATTTAGTTAATAATTATTGATAATTAAATTAAATTCTGAAAACTTATTCCAAAATAAACACACCTATCAACATAAAATAATAAAAATATATCATATTTATTTTGAAATCCCTTTTCTACCTAGTAAAATTGAAAATTGAAACTGAAATCATACTTTTTGTTTAATGAATTAACAATTGAGAGAATATATTAAACATACATCAAACTAGAAGGTAGTTAGTTGATGAGAATATTTCAAGTCCATCTAAATCTTCTAACCTCTTAAAAAAATTGAAAACATACTTTTTTTGTAGAGACAAATGCTACAAAGTAATGATCAATGACAATCAAAGTAAAAAATATCACCATATATAAGAAAAGTATGAGAACATATTCCGACAACCCCCTTAATCACTACTTGCCTCAATCTATATGAGGTCAATTCTTCATCTTCATTAATTCCTTTGCAAAAGAATATCCCATATGAATCAAAGAACCTTCTTATCAACAAAGCCCATATCTGGTCCAAATAGGCACTTTCAACTTCTATCTTGATGATGTAGGCATTACCAAAGTGTCAATGGACATATAAAAGAACAACTGTCCATCGAGATGCATGGAAACTTAAATTTTGCAACCCAATATCTAGAAAGATGTTATTCGTGCAAATGTTTCACACAACTTCTTGATGAACTCCCCCATGAATGTAAGAAAAATCTATAATCAATTTCTCATAGTGAATTGATTGAATGGATGCATCCATTATGTGTGAACATATTTTTATGTCTACAACCCACATGGTTCATTCACATAGTATCCATCCAACACTTGGCCTTACTAAAAGTATTCAAGAACTCTATAAGAAAGGTTTCTATGATGCAACTTATAAAGAACACATGCAATGGGGTTATCCATGCTAATATAGGTCTTACAACGGTATGCCCTTTTCATGTTACACAAATACATGTACATATAATTAACATACTCCATCTCACAAATACACTAGGTGTAATGTTAATTATTCTATGGGACATATACATTTAAAAACATGACATTATGGACTTTCTATTATTATCAAGTGCAAATCACATTACCATATGGTCAAATCTCCCTTTATTTGGTGCAACTCATAAAATTTACCTTGCTTTATACCATAATTTAATATCTAATATATTCATAATATTTGCACAAAAACTATCAATACATTTTCTTGGACCAAACTTTGATTTCTTTATTTTTGTAATTTTTTATTTAAGACATTAACTTTTTCCTTCCTTCTTACCATTAGAGATAAAAAATAAGTTTACGATCAATATTTTGTTTCTCTATAAAGAGAAATATAACTCACCTCCCTTTTAGAATTGAAGGTTTGCATGTTCCTACATTCACTTGTAGAAATTTTATCTTCAATTGTTGCCAACATGGATCCAATCCTAATATCAATATCAAACAGATTGAATTAGAACCTATTATGCTTCAAGATATAACATCAACCTGACATATTTCCATTCATTGAGATACCTATGTACGCAACCATAGTGCTTTCTCATTCTCTAGGAAATAATATAAATACAAGATGTATCCAACTTAATATTACATTCTCTACACCTATCCATGAGGTATCGGCACACTCATCAAACGATATTCCATCAAGGAATAATATTAGTGGAGTAGAGTTAATTTTTCATCTTGGGGACTTTTTTGGTATGCTACTGCTTCTTCTAAGCTAAGCTCACTATATTGCATGTTCAAATCACTAAATCTATACATTCTTTCACTTAATATTATGGCCACCATTTTTTTGGTTTTTTCACTTTAGATCAGTGGATGTGTTCTTTTGAAATCCATATTTTCACATAGAAACTTAAAAAAAAATTGTTCCTTCAATCACCTTTCACAACTAATTACCACATGGATCTCATTAGATTTGGAAAGAAAACTCACATTCCCATATATTCTTAGTATGTAAATAGGATTTATTACAATATCATGGCTTATCAATACCATATGCCCAAAAATCCATAACTCATTGTTGGGAATCAAAGACTCCTAAGAGGGGTGGGGGGTAAATTAGTATTATACAATTTTACACTTATTCACTCAATTAATAAATCAAATATAATCAATAACAGAGAAAATCATCAAACACATGACATTTGGTACACACATAATGAATTTGGAAACCCATATGAGAGAAAACCATAAACGTTTTATGCTTATCATGTAAATTTTAGCTTCAACTCCTAGTTACGACAATATTTGTGAGAAAATATCACAAGAGGAACCAACCTCCTCAAATTTGCAAGCCCCAAATTTCTAGGATAACAAACCTTTGATATTTATAGTTCCCAGCCTCCAATAACTAGTCATATTTGTATTTCATTCATTCTCATAGTAAGATCTCTTGGTAGTTAATACACTATTGAATTAAACATTTTAGATCAACGTACCAACTCTCTGTCATTGGGCACAGTCTCTCTTTACTTTAACAATAGCCTTAGCTTCTCTAAATATCAGTATCCTCATTATTTTTAGGTTGCATCATAATTCTCCTCATATTTTCTCGTACAAATCAAACTCAATATTTGACTCCACACACACAACAACTCACATATGTAGTTCTTACACTTAATGGCTGATGGGAAATTGACATTTTAACATATTCATATAATTTTATTTATACATGTTGTATGACCTTTCATTTTCTATATCCTACAAGTTTTACTTTTCTTAACAAACTAAGGAACCCAAACACCAAAATTCGGTCTCAACACTTGATTACAACTCCTTTCCATATAGGACCACAAACCCAAACCATTTTCTTAGCGTCAAGGGTCACATTTAATAACTCAACCATAGGACAACATCACATGACCATGCCCTTAATTATCCGAGGGTAAATATTTTGCTAATGTCATGACAATGTCATCGTCGAATGTGACATCCTCTAGGTGATGCCATATGTCACTAGGAATAAACCCACATGTCCATAAAATATCCCAATTTGACATGTCACGTGTCATCTTCAAAACTCTACCATGTGTTTGTTGAAATTTTCGGCTACATGTCACATGTTCTATAGCATCACAATCCTATTGTCTATACCACTTCATCATGTTGAGTCATTTACTTCATCAATGATGACTATACTACCATTTGTGCTAGACAACCACTTGTTCCTTTTTCGCTTAACAACTCATTGGCATCTCCAACATTAGTTAGCCATTAATTGATTTGAACCTTGCTTAATCAATGAATGAGGATCATCCTAGGGCCTTGCTTGTATTATGGTTAACAACTGGGGTGGTTGGCATGGGGGACTACATTTTTTTTCCTATTTAACTAACTTTCTTGCATATCTATGACTGTTCCCATGAAATCTCGCCATACATCATAGATCGAACAATGGATATTTATCCTAGGCCCTCCTATATATACATCCACGAATGAAGGGGGGTTTTGATTTTTGTCATTTCTTTCACACAAGAACTAAAACAAAAAACATGACCCTATAGTGCCATTTATACCTATCCCCACCTTGCTTGGTGGCTCTACTACCAAAGCATTATCATCAACCACTTATAGTCTACCACTTGCCACCTATTAATGTTTTGTTTGCATTGACATGGCTAGGGGGAACCATGAAACTTGAATTCTGCTCAAACATCAAAGTGGGTACCTCCTTATCCCTTAGGTATACCAACTGCATTTGAAAGGTCTCTAAGTGGAATATCTAACCAAACCCCTTCTAAGAGAATTTGAACAAGTCTGTAAATGTGTTAGAAAAACCACACAGATGAATCTAGACAGTAAAGGTTGAACACACAACTTTGCAGAAAAAAACACTAAAAGAATCGAAAAAACAAAAAGAATTATTAATTCAGAAAATAAGTTACAATGCTCATGATATAGCATCACTAGGTGAAGATCCCAAGGTAATGCGCCATAGTGGTGATCAATGAGAGGACTTGACACCTACAACAAGTTCTGGAGAGAACTAGCTAGTTGTAGAGTGAAAGGAGGAGCCAATCAGGGAGTAAATCATGAAGAAAGGATCTTTCATGTAGTGACCAATGAGAAGACTCGACACCTATAGCAAGTTCCAGAGATAACTAGCCAGTTGTGGAGTGACAGGAGGAGTAAATCAGGGAGTAAATCATCTAGAAAGGATCTTGCATGTAGTGATCAATGAGAAGACTCGACACCTACAACAAGTTCCAGAGAGAACTAGCCAATTGCGGAGTGAAAGGAGGATCAAATCAGGGAGTAAATCATGTGGAAAGGATCTTGCATGTAGTCCCATGCATGCATGGATAGTCAAAGGTGCCAATCTGGTGAAGATTCCAATGTTGAAGCCTTGCATGTCAGTGAATGCTCTAACTAAGTGTCTGCATGTGCCATTAATGAAGGTCTTATGTGTGTGGTACCTCCAACACCCCCTATGAACACCACTATGGGGAAAAATAGAAAATGGGCTTTGGGAACTAAGGCGAAAGGTCACCCAAAATATAGTGCAACTTGTACTAAAATTGAGGAAAGATGGAAAACCAAATGGGAAAACCCCCCCCCATAATAAAATGTAATCAAGAGAAAAGAGGATGAAAATATTGTTGCTAAGCAACTGTGTCCTTCACTCCAAGACGATCGCATAGAGAGTGAAACTTCTGCTCAGTGAATGTCTTGGTGAAGATGTCTACAATCTGTTCTATTGAAGGAAAGAACTGCAAATCAATGACCCGATCATGTGCTTCGTCTGCTAGTGCTGTACTGGATCCCTGCAAAATTTGAGAGTGCTCTGGTTGTCACACCAGATGACAGTGGGCTAGTGGAACTAGACGCCCAACTCAGTGAGGAAGTGTTGTAACCACAGAGCTTGAATGGTGTTGTTGACTACTCCTTTGTACTTGGCCTCAGTTGAAGAGAGAGCAATATGAGCCTGCTTCTTGCTCGACCAATAGATAGGGCCAGACCCTAGACTCAGTGAATATCCAGAGGTGGACTTGCGATCAATGTTGTCTCCTGCCCAATCAGAATCTGTGAAGCAAAGGAGATTGAATGCAATGCCTGTTGCATAGTGAATCTTGAAGGTGATGTTACCCTGCACATATCGGAGGATGCACTTGGTAGCTTTCCAGTGTAGCTCATGTGGCTCCTGTATGTATATGGAAACTGCTCCTACTACATATGAGAGATCTGGCCTGGAGTAGGTGAGGTACAGTAAGCTCCCCACTAGGTGGTGGTAGAGAGTACTACCAACTAATGGAGTGTCACCTCCACCCTCAAGGTGGACCCTAGATAGAAAAGGAGTCGGTGCTCACTTGCAGCCAGTCACGCGAAATCTCTTGAGGAGATCTCGTGCATACTTAGTCTAGGATAGTTTGATTCTTGTGGCTTCCTGGCTAATCTCAAGACCAAGAAGGAAGTGTAATGGAACGATGTCCATCATCAAGAACCTACCATGGAAGGCCCTCTTGACTGTAGCAAGGGCTAAAGCTGAGCTGCCGGTGATCAGGAGATCATCCACATGCATAACTAAGATCAGAAGAGAATCATGTGTCTTGAGCATGTAAACATTTAGATCAAAATTACGTCTTTCAAAGTTTTGTGATAAGAGAAAAGAATCCATCTTTGTATACCAAGCTCTCAGGGCCTTCTTAAGGCCATAGAGAGACTTTTTCAGTCTGCAGACCAAAGATGAATCCTGAATGAAACCATGTGGCTACTCCATGTAGATCTCCTCAGACAGGTCTCTGTGAAGAAAGGCATTCTTCACATCCATGTGATGTACTTCCACCCCTGGGTAGCTGCAATGACAAGTGCAAGGCGTATGGAGCCCATCTTTGCTACTGGAGCAAAGGTCTCATCATAATCAATGCCATGCACTTGCTGGAAGCCTTTGGCTACTACCCTGGCTTTCTATATCGTGATTTGCCCATCTGCAACACTCTTGGTCCTATAGACCCATTTGCATCAGACAAGTTTCCTCCCCGAAGGAAGGGGGACCAGATCCTAGGTCTGGTTCTCGAGGAGGGAGTTGTACTCCTTCTCCATGGTAAACTCCCAAGAGGGATGCCCAGCAGCCTCAGCATAAGGTTGCGGATCAAAAGACTGAACAAAATGACAATGTCGAGATGGCTTTGGTTCAGTTGCAGTGCGGGGAAGAGGAGGCTTAATAAACTCTCAACTAGTCCTCCGTAGATCAAAATTATCCCCCATAAGACCATTTCTAGCAACTGGGTGGTCTTGTGCATATATTTCACTTAAGCTCCTTGTTCTCTGATCTATGACAGGGGAAGTTGATTGACTGCTAGAACCCCGATCTGGGGTTGGATGTTGATCATCATATGCACGCACTAGATTTGTATCTAAAGACTCTATCTCAACATCTACATGAGCTACCTCGGCATCTGCATGCTCTGTATTTTCATCTGAGTGTACTGAGTCATCAGCTTGGTCATGAGGTAGATAAAAGGTGTCTACATGTGGCAATTGAGGGGCATGTGAGAGACTTTCCTCAAATTGGACACTTCACTCAATGATGAGCTTGTCCTTAGAGGAAATCAGGAGTTAGTATCCCTTCATACCACTAGGGTATCCAACAAAGATGCACTCAATGCTCTGTGGATCAAGATTTTTCCTCTTTTAAGAGGGGATCCTAGCCCATGCTCAGGAGCCGAAAACATGGAAGTGGATGACCTCCGGTTTAGTGCTGATCCAAGCCTCAAAGGGGGTCTGATCCTCGAAATATCTATGAGGAGATCAATTCTAGATGTAGTTAGCATAATTAAGTGCTTCAACCCATAGCTTATGTGGTAGTGACTTATCATGCAGCATGCAGGAAGCCATCTCTGTGAGAGATCGATTTTTTCTCTCAGCAACTCCGTTCTGCTACGGAGTGAATAGAACTATGTGTTGCGACTTTATGCCAGACTCAAGGAAAAGGTTCTGAAGTGCTATTTTAACATATCCACCCCCATTTTCAGTATGGAGGGCTTTGATATTTCTCTCTGACTGTGTCTCAAATAGTGCTTTGAAATCTTCAAAGTGCGCAAAAACTTTAGATTTGGCACTGAGAAGATACACCCAAGTATACTGTGAGAAATGATCAATAAATGTAAGCACATACCTTGCTTTGTTGATGGAAGGATGAGGAAAAGGCCCCATGAGATCACTATGGATCAGATCTAGAGGAGAGGATGCTTTGTGAGTCTTGTTGGTGTCAAAATTTTTTCTATGATGTTTTCCAAGGACACACCCTTCACAAACTGCTTTTGAGAAACTGATATTTTGGAAGCCTTCCACCATCTCATGATTTGTTAATTGCTGCATGTGCTTGTAATTTAAGTGACCAAACTTCTCGTGCCAAAGAGTACTATTACCATCAGCATGTGTAAGCAATAAGGAGGATTCAAATTCAATAAATTAAGAAAATGTATACAGTGTAGCTCCATTATTTACCTCACCGGTTGCAATTTTGGAACTGCTATGTAGGTCATGTATGTTCACTGCATCTGGAGTGAATTCCACTCTCTTTCCGGTGCTATAATGAGTGATCTAATAAACTAAAAGCAGGTTTACTAAAAGTTTTGGAACATGAAGGACATCTTCAAATCTTTCGTGTAAAATTTCAACTCTACCTTTTCCGGTGATGTCAATAGGTGAGTCATCTCCCATGATGATGGGAGGTCCTTTGCATGCATCTAAAGAGGAATATACTTCCTTTGTAGCAGCCATATGATGTGATGCACCAGAATCTATAATCCATGCATAAGGGGAAGATTTAATTACAACTAAAGCATGAAAATTGTTACCTTTCCCGTGTGGCAGATCCTCAGTTTTCTTCTTGGCGTCCTGAGGGAAGTTGTCCCAAACGTTGTGCTTCTAAAGGATTTCTACCATTTGGTCAATTTTTTTCTTCATGCAAGAGGATTCCAGATGGAATCCTCGGTGACAATAGGTGCATTTGTTTCCTTTCTTCCCTTTCTCATTTCTAGAGCCAGAGGAGTCATTGAAGGGCTTGGTGTACCCTTCCTTATTTCGATGGGAATTTGCTTTTCCCTTGTCTTTTTGCTACTGATTGTTTTGATTTGAATCATATCTGTGATTTTTATTGTGGCTGCCATCATGCACAACAAGTGCATGTGATTTTTGAGGTTTGATATTCCCCATGCCAATGAGTTTATCTTCCTCAAAGTGAGGGACTTCATGAACTCTTTGAGAGAAGCCATAGTGTAGGATTTACCGATTATGAGCCTTACTGAATGAAATGTAGATAGAAAGATGGATTACTCTGGTCTGAGCTTTGACATAATAGAGAGAACTTGGCGACTCTCCTCCTTGGATTTGTCAATTGAACAACCCTTGATTTGCAGCAATAGATCATTATATTTGGTGAAGGAGTCTTGAATTTTGTCATAGTTCCATGGATCTAGTGAGAGCAGTTCCACTTCGAGTAGATGTCCTTTCATCTCATCCTATTTCCCGTAGAGTTCTTCAACCTTTTTCCAAATCTCATTGGGAGTACTACAGGTAGATAGATGAAACTGCAACTCTGGGGAGATGCACATGCATATGGATCTGTGGGCCTCATCCATGTGGTTGAGGTACTTGGATTTCTCTATGGCTAAAGTGGGTTCCACTTACACAAACATGATAATCCTATACAACCCTTTCTGACAAATGTATTGAGCCATTTGGTCATTCCATTCGTGATAGTTGTACGGTGTTAGGATCAATTCTTTGGGAACCTCCATTTTTATGTCAATCTTCGATCTCCAAGTTGTAATACTTGCAAAATAAAGTAGTGGTGCGACTTTTATCTAGCAACTTGTGGGCTCTAATACCATGTAAATGTGTTAGAAAACCTGCATAGATGAATCTAGCTAGTAAAAGTTGAACACACAACTTTCCAGAGTAAAAACACTGAAAGAATTGAAAGAAGAAAAAGAATTATTGATTCAGAGAATAGGTTATAATGCTCATGATATAGCATCACTGGGTGAAGATCACAAGGTAATGCGCCATAGTGGTGATCAATGAGAGGACTTGACACCTACAACAAGTTCTGGAGAGAATTATCCAGTTGCAGAGTGAAAGGAGGAGCAAATCATGGAGTAAATCATGCAGAAAGGATCTTGCATGTAGTGATCAATGAGAAGACTCGACACCTACAAAAAGTTCCAGAGAGAACTAGCCAGTTGTGGAGTGAAAGGAGGAGAAAATCAAGGACTAAATCATGCAGAAAGGATCGTGCATGTAGTGATCAATGTGAATAATCAACACCTGCAACAAGTTCCAGAGAGAACTAACTAGTTGTGGAGTGAAAGGAGGAGAAAATCAGGGAGTAAATCATGTAGAAAGGATCTTGCATGTAGTCCCATGCATGCATGGATAGTCAAAGGCACCAATCTGGTGAAGATTCCAATGTTGAAACCTTGCATGTCAGTGAATGCTCTAACTAAGCGTCTGCATGTGCCAGTAATGAAGGTCCTAGGTGTGTAGTACCTCCAACAAATTCAACTATAAACAAAATGTATTCAAAGATAGGGTATTAGTCTATACATCCAACAAACAACAACAACCAAAACCACTTAAAATACCAAAATCACATAAGTAAGAACATTAATAAACTCCTCCTGATCTTATATTCCCTTGCATCAATGAATAGGCATGACATTAATGAAAACCAACTTGTAATTTGCTCAATAATATCCCCCTTTTCCATTGTTGTTAACATGAATGAACATTTTAGGTCACTGATGGAAATACCATCATGTAGAAACACTCCCCCTAATAGGTTGTCGAAGTTGCTCACTCTCTACTACTGCTACTTGTCCACTTTCTCCCTATGCTTATGAGAAGATAATGGCTAATCACACACCCCTTTGAACACTTTCCATTTTCTCCAATGTTTGTTCACTCTTGTCCCTTTGAAATAAATTCTAAATGGTGATGGCTTGTAGAATGATATGATTTGAGCACTAGAAGATGGGATACGAGATGCCAATGTATGTTTATTCTCCCCTTTTGATCATTCATCCCCTGAAATATAAATTACACCAATTGAAAAAAAATAATGGTAGACATAAGTGCCATGTATCTTGTTCAATGCACAATGAATTGTAATAGACTTTGGTCCCTTGAAGCATGGATGGCTCCTGCAATCTAAGTCTACTGTTGAAATACTAGTTACATGAAAATGAAAAAAAGGACCCCTGAATGCTTCATACCATTGAAACATGCATCTTCCCATGACATGATACAAAGCTATGAAAATCTCTATATTTCATCATTTTTCTCATTTGACTTGCTTTCTCAACTTCTCAACAAGCTGAGTAGCTTCTAGTCTCCATACTAACTTAGTCAATTTACTAAAGGAGATATCACTACTAGTTGTCGTTGGAGGTATTCAAATGGTTCCTATGGAATGGCTTTGGTGAAGATATCTACAATCTTCTCATTAGTGCCAACATATTTAAGTCTAACCACATTGTAAACAACCTGATATCTCAAAAAATGATACTTAATTGTAATGTGCTTCATTTTTGAATGCATGGAAAGGTTATTGTACATACTTATTACACTATTATTATGACACATGATGGGAATATGATCATCAAATTAAACCTTGATATCCTTGATTGTTTACTCCATATTAAGGATTTGAGTACAACAAGTAGCTATTGCTATATAGTCAGCTTTAACTCTTAGCAAAGAAATAGTGTTTTTCTTCTTTCTTACCGAAGACACCATATAATTACCTAAGAAGAATGATGCACCCCTTTAGCTCTTCTTATCATCAATGTTTCCTTCCCAATATGAATTAATAAATGATATTAAATCTAAATATTTTCTTCTTCTTTGCAGTTGTTGTGCCAATACTCACATGAATATAGGCCTAGTTTCTTGTACTAATATTCCTAAGAAATGATTAAAACTAATATAAAGTAGGGATAATATATGACATAAAAAAATATTTATAAGAAAATATTAACAAGTTGATACAAACTAATGTGGTTTTAAGTTGCCTTATATAACGCAATCAATAGGGTGGGGGGATTACCCAAGTGCAGTCCTGAAAACGTTCTGCAATTGTTAGGGGTAGTAATTTTCTTGACTAATATGTAGGATTAGTCAATCACTTGAAAAGTTTCCACTCCCGTTAAGAGACCTTTTCACTATATATATTATATATATATATATATATAATATATATATATATTATATAGTTTATTTGCATGCAATATTCTCTTTCTCGTTGGAAGAAAAGTGAAGCTATATTAGGAATGAGAGAGACTCTCTAAGCTATCATTCGAATATCAGAAATGAAAAATGGGTTTATTTAAAGGTTATACATAAATATAAATATTCTAAATAAATAAAACACATTCCAATACTTTTTTCAAGAAATGTTAGAAGGATAACATATTGCATAAATGGAACCAAAAATGCATATAAAAATTATAAAAGCATACTATCACCATGAATAGTGATATCTTCCAAATAATATCACAAGGTCTCTAAAACGTTTACTGCAACTATGATTAAAATTATTAGTTTTATTTAAGTTCAAAGGATTTCCAACCCTTTCTCCAATAAAGAGGGTTGTATAAATAATAATAATACAATGAGATATTTTTTTATTTTTATAGATAGAAAATGGCTCTCTCTTGCACGCAGATTTTATTAGACATGAAAAGGAACAAAAAAATCCTACTAATCTAAAAGTAGACAATATCATTTCTATTTCAAGTACTAGCCTTCCTTTGTTTCTTGAGACAATAGAACTAGTTATTTTGTTATTTGAGGGGGGTTGTTTCATTCACTTTATCTTTAATGTACTAGGATGATTGACTATATCTCTCGAATAAATGAGGCACATAAACAGGAATGATATTTTTAAGAATGACCTTGCATTCTGTTGGGCTCCAAAAATGGCACTCATTACCATACATTTTTCACCTATGCTTCCATTATTTCGCTCACTATTCATCACCTTGTCACTCCATTTTTCCTACTATTCACCATTAATGGGTCTCATTCATATTTTCCAAATATTGTTTATTTTTAAGCATTTTTGAGAGAAATTCTTGATTAAATATTAGAAAATAATATATTTTACTTTATATATGGAAAGTGGGTTGTTTTGGTGACATCTGTAGGTTGCAAGGAAGCTTCCAAGACACCTTTATGTGGCCTTGAATGATCAAATTCGAATTTTATAAGATAAACCTCATGGAAAAGATCATGGAGAAGATCATGGACCTCATGGAGGAAATCATGGAGGATAGGGTTATGTGTCTAGATGGTTGAGAAATGTATGGAACTAAAGGAGAGATTAATGGATCATCGTTATGAGTTTGTTATCTCCTCTCATTGTATAAATAGGAGTACCTCCTCCATTCCAAAGAGAGGACTCTTAGAGCATTGTATCCAATTTATGATGGAATAAAGCTTCATTTGACATATATTTTCATTATGTAGTTTTAGAAATAGTTTTTCATTATATAGTTTTAGATAGAAGTTACCTTAATGTAGTATATGGAATGGCTTGTCACTTTGGTTCCTAGGAGAATTGAGCTCACTCTAGATGGAGCAAAGGAACTTGTTGTTTCATATTAGATCTTATTTCATTTAATTGCTTAGATGTTTGATGTTTGAGGATTGGATTGGTTTGATGAATGAATTTTCAATTAGAGTCTTATCAACATATGAGAGGACAACTAAGAGTCTAAGTTAGGCTCTGTCTCTCTATTTGATTTGTATGACAATTGGAATTCATCTTTTTGCTTTTATGTTTCAAAGTTATTTCATTTAGTTTACGCTTATGGATGAATTTTAGTGTAGTCTGGATTAGTACAAGAGAGGACAATCAAGAGAATAAGTTAGTCTTTCTCTCTTTGAATCTAAACAACAATTAAAGTTCATCCTCTTGTTTGCATTTTAAGTTTCTAGTTTTATGATTTCTCTATGACACTGTAGGGAAGGACAACCAGGATCTCCTTAGTTAGGAGCCTCTTCCCTTGCATATTGTATTGAATTGTAAATAATTTCATTAGACATAGAATTAGTCGCCTACTCCTGCACATATACTGCTGGCATCATCAAAAGCTTACGAGTTTCCCTGGTCGATAATTTAATGCAGCAATTTAAGCACAATAAATTGCCCAACATTTTGGCGCCGTTGCCGGGGATTATATTATTTAAGCACAATAAATTGCCCGACATTATATATTGCATTGCTATGTTCCTAGGGATCTATTGAAGCATGCAAATAAATATTTTAATAGATTGCATCGATGCTTGACAAAAAATATAGACTGGAATGGCATGAAATGAAATGATACCATCTGGCTCAGCTCCCACGGGCTTCCCTTAATGTAGCATCATGCAAAATATCAACATCAACACCATCAGGTTGTAGCAGTACATATCGAACAACTGATCCCCTGATAAAACAACTTTTCACTGATAGCATATGTGGATATTTATCTTGCTCAACCATTCTTTTGTTCTCCAATTTGATGTTAAGATACTGATCCACTGAGTGCAGAGTTCCTCTGATGGCCAAATCATTCTTCAGCTCCACAGTTACTTCCTTCATGCTGGCTTGACCTGCGGCAACCCAAACGAAATACGCAAATCTCGAGAAAATTCAGGTAAAAACAGGATTCAATTTGCTGGGATCACAATCACCGAACTTTTTGTAGAAACTGTCTGTCATCTAACCATTTATGTAGTTGTATATGCCACTAGCCAGCGCGCTAAGGTGTTGAAAAAATAAACGTTGAAGAGGTATGGATCCTCAGAAATCGCCGAAACTACACCATTGATTCTAGCAGCTAATGAATCTAAGGGTTCGATGAACACTAGTGTATTAATGAAGTTGTGATAATGAAATACGATCCGGTGTAGTTGCATGAATTAACACGCTGGGTAAGGCATGAAAATTATGCAAAATAATGCGGAAATCTAACCATATTTCGCATGCACAACACGTCATTCGAAGCTCATGAGTTTCAAGTCATTGTTCACAAGTAGG
>APFE030776607.1:189012-238226 GCA_000404065.3 Pinus taeda
TACATTTTTCACCTATGCTTCCATTATATCTCTCACTATTCACCACCTTGTCACTCCATTTTCTCTACTATTCACCATTAATGGGTCTCATTTATATTTTCCAAATATTATTTATTTTTAAGCATTTTTGAGAGAAATTCTTGATTAAATATTAGAAAATAATATATTTTACTTTATATATGGAAAGTGGGTTGTTTTGGTGACATGTGTAGGTTCCAAGGACGCTTCCAAGGCATCTTTATGTGGCCATGAATGATCAAATTCGAATTTGATAAGATAAACCTCATGGAAAAGATCATGGAGAAGATCATGGACCTCATGGAGGAAATCATGGAGGATAGGGTTATGTGTCTAGATGGTTGAGAAATGTATGGAACTAAAGGTGAGATTAATGGATCATCATTATGAGTTTGTTATCTCCTCTCATTGTATAAATAGGAGTACCTCCTCCATTCCAAAGGGGAGGACTCTTAGAGCATTGTATCCAATTGATGATGGAATAAAGCTTCATTTGACATATATTTTCATTATGTAGTTTTAGAAATAGTTTTCCATTATGTAGTTTTAGATAGAAGTTATCTTAATGTAGTATATGGAATGGCTTGTCACTTTGTGCCTAGGAGAATTGAGCTCACTCTAGAAGGAGCAAAGAAACTTGTTATTTCATATTAGATCTTATTTTATTTAATTGCTTAGGTGTTTGATGTTTGCCTTTATGTTTCAAGTATCATATGAGGAGATACCAAAAGTCTAAGTTAGGCTCTCTCTCTATTTGATTTGTATGACAATTGGAATTCATCTTTTTGCTTTTATGTTTTAAAGTTATTTCATTTAGTTTACTCTTATGGATGAATTTTAGTGTAGTCTGGATTAATACAAGAGAGGACAATCAAGAGACTAAGTTAGTCTTTCTCTCTTTGAATCTAAACAACAATTAAAGTTCATCCTCTTGTTTGCATTTTAAGTTTCTAGTTTTATGATTTCTCTATGATACTCTAGGGAAGGACAACCATGATCTCCTTAGTTAGGAGCCTCTTCCCTTGCATATCGTATTGAATCTTAAATAATTTCACTAGACATAGAATTAGTTGCCTACTCCTGTACATATAGTGCTGGCATCATCAAAAGCTTACGAGTTTCCCTGGTCGATAATTAATGCAGCAATTTAAGCACAATAAATTGCCCAACACATTCACCAATACACTTCTCAATGTACTTTTTGTTCTGCTTCTACTTGGAGGAGAACTTGGAAATTAGTTTCATACACTGGTGAGGAAATTGAAAGAAATTTAGAATATCATTAGTGCACAAGTTATTAAATTCCTTAATTTTATCATTAATGAAATATATGTTATCATGAATCATTTGTATGTAGATGGCTAAAGGTAATTCTTCTCTGATTTCCCCTCAATGAGGCATAATAAATTATTCAATGATATCCAATGCATTTTCCCAAACAAAATCACACTGACCAAAATATTCTTTGACTTATTCCTTGATGATACTACAATTAGATTTCCTTTGATCTAGATAAATTTTCCTTAATTTATTTTTCTCCTTAGAAGATTGCCTCGAAGAATCAAAATTTCCCCTTTTCTTCCACATTACTATTTTATCAAATTTATCAATAAGGTCATTGTCATCCTCTGTTAGTATATCAACCTAATATATAAAAGAAATCAAGTTGTGATGAGAATTATATATATCTTGTTCAACTCTTTCAATAATTTTAGCTTGAGCTTGCTTAAGTTGGTCATTTACAACAACAATGGGATCTTTGAAAAATTAGATTTCTTCAGGCTCTATTTTCAATTGATTTATCTCTTCATTTATAGAGGCAATGCGGGCTTCAAATGTTGTAGAAATGTTTGAGTATTTATCTTAAATTATTCCTTCAGTATCTTAATTTCTGGATCTTTTGCCTGTTTGTTGTATCGGCTACAACCACCCTCCAAAATTTTAGCTTAGGTTTGTTTTGGAGCCTCCATAGCAACCATCCTTAGCGGCATGTCTTGCACCATCAAGCATATAGGCTTAAATTGTTTCTCAATGTATTGTCAAGCTATGCATGTCATTTATTTTCACTCCCCTCACAGGCTGTCTTTCCGGACTTAGACCATGTGCTGGCCAAGCATCTCCACCAGTAAATTACGAAATTCTGGAGGGGAACTAGCCTTCCCTCCTAAAATTGCGGAAATCAGTTGGCCAACCTACTCAACTCAACAATTGTGCAAATCAGTCTGTCAGGTTTCCCTAAAAAAATTTCGCAATTTTAGAGGGCAACCAACCTTCCCTCCAGAAATTATGCAAATTAGCCTGGCAACCTACTCGGCTACAAAATTACGCAGAGCAGTTAGGAAATCTTCCTCTAGAAAACTGCACAATTTGACCCAACAATGCTGCTCAGCCCAGAAATTGCACAATTCTAGGAGGCAGTCACCTACTGACCCTAGAGATTGCGTAATCCCTTTAAGACAGTTAGCCCATCTCAACCTAGGAACTGTGCAAATTTTCATCCCAGGCTCGCAAACCAATGCATGTGCCTTTAGGTTGACCTGTTCTCTCCGAGGCCAAGAAAAACTGATTTGTATGCATGGACTGCTTTTCCCAAGGCAGTATGGAAAGGCATCCCTAGATTGAGGGATCTATTTTTTGCAACTGGACATTACATGCAAGTTTCATTTCAAAACATCCCACCAAGTGTTTTTTTCATAGATTTGTGGCATGTACGTCATAACCTTGATTTTATAAAAACTTATGAACTGGACATTGTAGAGCTCATTCCTCACATCGAACATGCAACTTTGACATCCCACATCGCATCCAGGTATCTTCGATACTTCCAATTTAGTTGTTTCAGGGGAATTCTCCTTTTCATGTCTTGCACTGCATTTCTGTCGCTTTTTGTGTTTCTATTTGTGTGAGTGTTGTCTACTTGATTTTAGTGAGATCTTGTCGTATTTTTAATGTATGTTAGCTTGTAGAAGCAGCATTTCAGTTTTCCTTTGCATCTCAATGTTGTCGCATGCATGACACTATTTTCTCAACGACGGTCGGCATTGCGACAACCCATTTCACACACATGCATGTTTTCTTTTTTTCTGAATCATGTACTTGTTGTTTTCATGTATGATCATTCACTCTTGTTTACACTCAGTTTCACCATGCCTCCAAACTTCTCATGTTTTTAGTCTGCCGTCAATGGGTCTAGGTTGCTTTAGCTTGCGGCTTGCCTTGCTTGATTAGCATTGTGCATTTCTAGAAGGCTTGCCTTGCCTCAAGAAATTGTGAAAGTGTGGCCCAACATTGACCTCCAGGCTTACATTGCACAATTCTCGAAGGTAGTGCCTTGCTGGCCCCTAAAACTCTGGAATGCAGTTTGCTGGTTTGCATGTCACCACTGATTGAAATTACACATTGCGCAGTTTCAGTCCTCAACAGGCCATGCTGAGTTGTGAATTACATAGCTCCAATAGTTAGTCAGTCTCCTGACAGACCAAACTATGTCGTACGTAGTTTTGGCAGCCAGTCTCCCAGGCTCCTGGTGAAAATTGTGCAATCTTCACATATAGTCACACTGGTATGTTGCATGTCAGTCCTTCATCTTGTTTTGGTTTTCCACAGATAGATTTCTTTTCATGAGTTTTGTTATGTATATAGGTTTCATGGGGTTTCATCTACCTCTCAGCAACACAGGTACAATGGCTTCCAGGAGAGAAGAGTCGAAGACATCGTTCAGAGAACAACTGGGGATGCAGTCGATCAAGTGTCTCTGAACCTGCCTATCTATGAATATTGATGTGCATCATCACTAGCACACACATGGAGATCAACACAGACACTATGCATGACTAAGTTTCTGATCCAGCTGCACTTAAGGCAGTGGTGCAAATATTATCAGACGAGTTGGACAAAGGAGCCATATCAGTGTACCTGGATGCAATGGAGGCAAGAGTTCGCTTTCAACAAGATGTCACCATTAAGCACACAAATACCATCACGGATGACCAAGCTTAGCATCAATTCACCACCGTCAATCATCACAAAGATTTCAAAGAGTTGGTCTCACCAGAGTAGTCTGAGTGTTAGTGATAGTTTGCATGGCTTGCTTAAGCCTATTTTATCTCACATGGTTACATGTGCAGATTGGATGTATCACCTTGTAAAGTGGAATTCTTGGTGTCGATAGTTGAATGTAACAGTCATAGAGTAGTTGAAGAGTCATGAGGGTAGATGAACTCACAAAGGGGAATGTCAAGGTTCACCCCACCCTTTGCTATAAAATGTCTCTTATAACTCACTGTAGAGGCTTTTGGTCAGCCAGGCTTCAGATAGGAGTATCTTAGAGAAATCTTGGAGAGTATTGTAATGAGCCTTGGCTTCTCCACAATGTAGAGCTAGTATATCTCTTTGGAGGAGTAGGTGACATTGACTGTAATGTTCTGCTATCGGGACTAGTGGTTGGTCATGGTTTTATTGTATGATTGGAACTTTCACTTCTCAATACAACAAAGAAAACACGTTTCATGCATATGTTGTTATTGACTTTCAGCTGACTAACTTATTTACTCTAATGATACATGTGTGTGTGTGTGTTTTCTTACCCATGCATGTATGGATTTCCTATATAAGTGTGTATTAATCTTACTGAAATGTGTTGTTGGTTTAACCATCATTTTGGATCATTAGCTTACTTATGCTCCAATTTGTGATGCATCTTTGCTTATTTATTCCCTTCTTAACTCTGTGCTTTCACAGGTTTCCAAGGGGCGCACTCACATCACCCTCATTGTGTTAGAACCATTCATGCACCTTCATTGACTTGTCGCATATGTCACCACATTGCTACAAACACGGACATATTAGTTGCCTTTTCACGCAACTGCAGTCAATCTGATACCATACAACCCACTGCTGGGACTCCTACACCAAATGGTATGAGGTCTAGTTGGGACTTCTTACTAGGGAGATCCCCTGACATGTTGGTAGGTGCAACACCGTCAACATTTCTAGCTCTAGAAGGAGGTCCAGATGACAATTTATGTCCTCTCATCTTGTTTTGAACCTTTTCAAATCTATCATGGATTCTATTACACTCATCTCCCCACAATGTCTTTTGAATGCCAAATATCTCAACATCATGAAAAATTACTTAGAAAAATTCTATGTATTCCTTGAGAATGCAGACGAGTTCTATGTAGAAGAAGTCAGTTTCATGCTTTCATACACACTTTGTGAATCCCCACAATGGTGGTGGTGTAGTCTATCTCCTAGAAGCATGTACTCACTTGACCAGTTCTGTGATCTCATTGAATCTACTTTCCATAATTTTTATCTAGAACCTGTTGACAAAAAACTGTTACAGCAAAGGAAGGCCCCACATGAATCACCTATGGATTTTTTGCAGCACTTCCGTGATTTTCCATTTGAAGCTCCAAAAAGCCAGATGAAATTTCCATATCTTTGGGACAAATTCGAATATTATCTTAACAGATCAGTCAATCCTAAGAAGAAGTTCAATATCAAGCCTCACTCATCATACTTTGGTGATGGAGTTTCACAATCATGGATGGACATGGTCATTATCACAAGTGATTGTTTGTTGTCCCTTCATCAAACAACTCCACCGTCACAGAGTGATGTAGGAGAGCATGCACAAAGTATGTTAAACCATCACATCCTTCCAGACATCACTCCTTTCGATTTTCACGCAAGCTTGGTTGTGAATCCATTGGTTTATCACATGCATTTCGTACCTCAACCTCTATCTTCATACTCGGATGATCTTCAGATGAAATTGTCTTGTGTTCTTCCATTCCAGACTCTATACTTGGTGTGAACAAGGATCAAGCCATCGACGGAGTTGGTGCTACAAAACCAACATGCCCTGTCATTCATGAAGAGTATGAGTGAGAGCTTGAACACCCACCGGCAAGAGAGGACCATCCATGTCTGTCCGTACCTCTTCCGTTTTCTCTTGACATCCCTGATGATCCTACCCCTGATTTTTCATGTGTATCTTCATCCATGGATGCACCCATTGTTGATGATTCCTAGGACACACCATGTGTCATTCCATCATCTGATAATGGAGAGGATAAATCATTCATTGAAAATCCACTTGATTTTTCATCTTCTTTTTGGAAAACATAGAGGGTGAACATCATTGATTCTCATCTACCCCTCTGATTGATTCATCTAACCATGAGGATGTTGACAAAATACTGAATATTTTGATCTTGATTGTTGTGATCTCTCTGCTTCTTCATCTGATCATGATATTGATTCAACTGTTGTTAATATGTCTAAGACACTAGTCTACGATGATCTACTTGTCAATGAAGTCGAGACCTCATAGACTATTGAGGCACTTCGGCCCAAGATGATGGTTATGTCAGGCCCTTGTTGTCCTGAGGTTGGTTTCATTTCTAATCAGGAAATTGCTCAAACACCCAAGGCTCCTAATCAATCATTTGTATGCACTGAAGAACAATCCAATACTTAGATTTCACTTCTTCCACTCAAAATACACGATCCCATCACTCATGTATTAGAGGAATCTTACTTAGGAAGCACACTTTCACAACATAAGTGGTCTAACCTTCTCACATGTGCTTGCATGTCACAGTGAAGATTATCCATGTGCTTAACATCTGCACGTAGTATCATACATCATCATGGTATGTCCATGGACTGCATGTCATGCACTTGCACTTGTTTTTGTTCTATGGACACATTTAAGCTTGGAGTCTGTCTATCTTCATTGTTATATCTTTCATGTTTGACGGTTCACACAACTTTGTTTTTCACGAACCACGTTGTCACCAACCTGGGTTGACCAATGAACCGGTGACTGCATTGGAAGTGTCACTTCACATGAGTAGATCCATGCACTGTTAGCTTAGGAGTAGGAGTAGTGTTTTCTTTTGGTTTGTTTTCTTCTTGCAATATGTGTTTGCTTTTTGGCTCATTTGTTTGCTTACTCTCTTTGCTTACACATTTTATTCTTTCTTTGTTTTCTTGTTTATTTTCTTTTTTTCTTTTGTGTGATAGTTTTACATGGATCGTGTGTGACTCTTGAAATGAGATGGGAAAAGTATAAGAGGTCTTGTACAACTATCGACATTTGGTTATCTGTTGTCCACTCTCTTATGAATAACTTGTTATCTTCAGTCCATGTTAAATCAATTGGAAATACGTATTGTTTGAAGGGAACCTTGGTGAAAGCACAATGCTTGCGCGTTAACTAGTGTCACCTACTCTAATCGGTTGTTTTTGGTTTAATCCTTGTTAGCTCAGTCAAGTAGAGTAAGGTGAGGGGGAAAACCTAAACAAGCATGTCAAAGGTATATATATAAACTACTTCTTTGAAGGTACAACCTCTTATGTTCTCAATAAGTTGGGATCCCTCTTGCGCCTATAAAATGAATAAGTGTTATGCACAGTTTCAAGAAATGAAAAATGAAAATGTAAAAAAGAATTGAAAAATGAAAAATGAATAAGGCAAAAGAAGAGAAAGGCTTCCTGCATAGATAGGTGATGCAAGTAAATCTTCTGGGGTACTCACTAGGCTCGCTAGCAGTGGACTGATGCTTGTGTTCCTGTGTGACTCCACTGGGGTACTATCTAGGCGTGCTGCCAGCGGAGCAACACCAAAGATGAAACTAAAACTATGATTATCATATGACTTGTGCATCAATATAACCCTCATCCCCAATCAAAACAACTCTATTTACTTGGATTGGAATGTGTGTCGATTGACCAAGTGCTTGGTAGATGCTACATCTTACAATCAAGCAAGTGTGGAAACCAAGATTAACAAAGAACTGAACAATATGCCCAATGGTGTTAGAGATTCTTTTCACGAACAAGGTCCATTCAGAGAGCTGAAGTTCTACTAGTGTGTCACCAAGTGTTGTAGCGACTACAACCACCCTCCAAAATTTTACCTTAGATTTGTTTTGGAGCCTCCCTAGCAACCATCCTCAAAAGTATGTCTTGCACCGTCAAGCATATAGGCTTGTGATGTTTCGCAATTTCTTATCAGCTTGTGCATGCTAGTTTTCTTCACTCCCCTGGCAAGATGTCTTCCGGGACTTCGACCATGTGCTGACTAGGTAGCTCGCCTAGAAAATTGTGCAATTCTGGAGGGGAAGCAGCCTTCCCTCCATAAATTGCACAAATCAGTTGGCCAGCCTACTAAGCTCAAGAATTGCGCAAATCAATTTGTCAAGATTCACTCAAAAAATTGCACAATTTTGGAGGGGAACCATCCTTCCCTCCAGAAATTTCGCATATCATCCTAGCAGCTTGCTGGGCTCTAGAATTGCATAGAGCATTCAGGAATTCTTCCTCCAGAAAACTACAAAATGTGACCCAACACAGTTTCTCAACCCAGAAATTGTGCAACTCTGGGAGGCAGTCACCTACTAACCCATAAAAATTTCGCAATCCCTCTGGGATAGCTAGCCCATCTCATCCGATGAATTGCCCAAATTTTCATCACAGGGTCACAGACCAATGCATGTGCCTTCATGTTGATCGATTCCCTCTAGGACCGAGAAAAACTGATTTGCATGCATGGACTGCTTTTCCCAAGACAACATGCAAATGTATCCCTATATTGAGGGATCTATTTTTACCAGATGGAGGTTACATGCAAGGGCCTTTTTAGAAACCTCCCGCAAAATGTCACTTTTCCTAGATTTTTTGCATGTGCATAATAACCTCAATTTTATAAAAAACTATGAACCAGATATTGTTTAGCTCATTCCTCACATCGATCTTGCATCTCTGACATCCCCACATCACATCCACGATTTTTCGACACTTTCATTGTAACTGCTTTAGGGTAATTCTGCTTTTCATTTCTTGCATTACACTTCTGTTGCTCTTTGTGTTTCTCTTTATGTGAGTGCTATCTGTTTGATTTCAGTAAGTGCTTGCTGTTGTTTTGATGTATGTTAGCTTGTAGAATCACCATTTCAGTTTCTGTTTACATCTTACTGTTCTCACATGCATGACATTGTTTTTACAAGGATGGTCACCGTTGTGGCGACCCGTTTCACACACATACATTTTTTCCCATTTTTTGAATCCTACACTTTCTATTTGCATGTATGATCATTCCCACTTGTTTACACTCAATTTCACCATGCATCCAGACATCTCGTGTTTTCAATTGCCCGTTGGTGGGTCTGGGATACCTTAACCCAAGCCTTGCCTTGCTCAGCTAGCATTGCACATTTCTAAAAGTAAAGACTCTACCTTCCCCCCAGAAATTGCAGAATTTGGCCAAACACTGACCTCTAGGATTCCATTGCACAATTTTGGGAGGCAGTGCCTTGCTGGCCCCAGAAACTACGTAATGCGATTTCCTGGTTTGCATGTCATTTCTAACTGAAATTACGCATTGAATAGTTTCAGTCCTCAGTAGGATATGCTGAGTTGTGCATTGCGTAGCTCCAATAGTCAGTCAGTCTCTTGACAGCCCAAACTATGCCTTCTGTAGTTTTGGCGATTAGTCTCCCAGGCTCCTGTGAAAATTGCACAATCTTCACAGACAGTCACACAGGTATGTTACATGTCAGTCCTTCAACTTGTTTTGGCTTTCAACTATATATTGCTTGTCCTGAGGGGTTTTATGTCTCCAGGTATCAAATGTGTTCAAATGCCTCTCAACAACACATGTACAATGGATTCTAGGAGAGCAAAGTCGAAGACACCGTTCAAATCACAACTGGGGATGCAGTTGATCAAGTGTCTATGAACTTACCTAGCTATCAAGAAATCAAGTTGTTCATGGACAAGGTTACCAAGTTGAAATGGAAATGACATCACAAGGAGTAGCACCATCAATAGTAGCAAAAGCTAACATGCCCAGGTACGACAAATTCAATGGGAATGTTGTTGACAACTCAGAGGCAGAGCAAAGTTGCAAGTTCAAGTAGATCCACTTGTGATGAAATCACCTTTCGAGACTGAGGGTATGAGGTTACGAGGTGACGACACGACATGAGGATTGTGCAAAGGAAGAGAGAGAAACAGAGAAGGGGTTGTAGGTGCTAAAGTGGCAACTCAAGGAAGAATAGGAGCTACACAGATGAGAGATGGAATTGTAGCAAGAACGAGTAAAGTAGTAGCCACAACATCCATAGATTCATGAAACTTTTCCCATATAGGTTATGGACTCATCCAGCAGCTGGCATTGAGCAGACAGGGTGAGAAGTGCTTTCGATTGCATGTAAGGGTGTTCAGGAGCATGGATGTCATTTCCCGCACACATGCGATCCCACTCACTTGTCACACTCACCAAGGCAAAGATAAGAAGCAAGTTTTGAATGGATTTAAACATGTATTTTGACAAGTTGATGTGCATGGTCACCGTAACCCCCTTGGAGGTCATCACATTCACTATGCATTAATATGTTTATGGTCCAGCGACACTCAAGACGGTGATGCACATATTATGAAATCAGTTGGACAGAGGAACCATATCAGTGTACTCAGATGCAACAGAGGCAAGAGTTCAATTGAGTGCATGGACACCATCGCAGACGACCAAGATTGGCATTAGTTTACCACCATCGATCATCGCAAGGATGTCAATGAGTTGGTCTCACCAAATATTTCCAAGTGTTAGTGATAACTTGTATAGCTTACTCAAGCCTATTTTGTCTCACATGGTTACATGTGCAGATTGGATGTAACATCTTGTAAAGTGGAAGTCCAACTGTCAATCGTTGAATATAATAGTTATAGAGTAGTTGAAGAGTCATGAGGGTAGATAAATGGTCATAAAGGGAAATTTCAAGGGACACCCCACCCTTTGCTATAAATAGTCCCTCATAACTCATTATAGAGGCTTTTGGTCAGCCAAGTTTCCAATAGGAGTATCTGAGAGAAGGCTTGGAGAGTATTATAATGAGCCTTGGTTTCTCCAAATTGCAGAGAAAGTATATCTCTTTGGAGGAGCAAGTTGTAGTGACTATAACATTCTGCTGTTAGGACTAGTGGTTGGTTATGGTTGTATTGTATGATTGGAACTTTAACTTCTTGTTGATGGTGCTGGACCCGCCAACATGCCAGAAGATATCCCTGGTAAGAAGTCCCAATTAGACCTTAGACTATTTGGTGTAGGAATCCAAACAGTGGGTCGTACAGTACTTCCTTGACAATGATTTTGCACAGAGGCAAGTAGGATGTCCCTATTGGTAGCAAGGCTGTGACAGTTGCAGTAAGACAAGGAACATGCATGAATGGTTCTAACACATGGATAGTTGGGCGTGTGTGACTCTTGGAAACCTATAATAATAAGTGGCTTGAAAGGTAACACACGAGCGAAGATGCATAAAAAACTAGAAATAAAGTTAGCTAATGATCCGAAGTGATAGTTAAACCAATCAACACATTTCAGTAAGATTCATACACACATACAGAATAGTCCATACATGCATGCGTAAGAAAACATATACATCTATCATCGAGAGTAAACAAAGTAACTAGAATAGAATATGACATATGTATGAAACGTGTTGGCTTTGTTATATTACGAAGTGTAAGTTCTACTCATACAATACATCCATGTCCAACCACTAGTTTTGATAGTGGAACGTTATAGCCACAAATGTTTGCTCCTCCAAAGAGATATACTAGCTCTGTACAGTGGAGAAGCCAAGGCACATTACATTACCATCCAAGCTTTCTCTAAGATACTCCTATCGATGCTTGGCTGACCAAAAGCCTATACAATGAGTTATGAGGTATTATTGATAGAAAACAGTGGGGTGACCCTTGAAATCAGCCTTTGAGACTATTCATTTATCGTCATGACTCTTCAACTACTCTATGATCATTACATTGACGAGGGATTCACTCAACGAACCTCGAACATAGCACGTGCATTCATGGCATACCAAAAAATACACCTAATTTGACTACATATTGGAAAATACCTCTGAGAATCACATTATTTAACCCCCTATCGATATGAACCTAATATACCTTCCCAATTTGAAAAACCCCTAAGTTCACTAGATATTGTAGGTTTCCAGTTTTTCCTTAACATATTTTATACCCCTTTTTATTTTTTCATTAACTTTGAGCTTCATTTTTTAAAGTTGCCAATATTAAAACCCTTTACTTGCTATTATATGCTCAATATATTGTGTCCTTCTTTCCACATATATACCCCAATATGAACCCAGTTGGTATGGTATTTCCCCCCTAGTGAAACCCCTGTGGTTACATTCAACTATCGACACTTGAACTTCCACTTGACGAGACGTTACGTTACAATGCACATGTGCCCATGTGAGACAAAATGGCTTCAGTAAGCCATGCAAGACACCACTGGCACTTGGACCATTGTGGTGAGACCAAATCTTTGACATGCTTGTGATGGTCGAAGGTGGTGAGGTGATGCCAAGCTTGGTCATCCATGATGGTGTCCTTGCACTCAATGGGGACATCTTGCTAAAATGAACTCTTTCCTTCGTTGCATCCTGGTGCACTGATATGGCTCCATTGCCTAACTCCTCTGATGGAATGTCTATTGTCATCTTGGTATGACCGAACTAACAACATGTTGATGGATAGTGTCTACACTGCTCTCTAAACATGTGTTGGTGGTTGTGTGCATCAACTTGTCGATGTACATGTTCAGCTCTAGTTAGACTTCCTTCTTGTCTTTGCCTCATTGAGTGTGCCGAATGGGTGGGATCGCATGCATGTGCACAATAACATGGATGTTGTTGCATTCCCTTACATGCGATCAACAACACTTCTCACCTTGTTTGCTATGTGCCAGCTTCTAGGATGGATCTATAACTTGTAAGAGTGTAGTTTCGTTCGTGAGTGCATGTTGTGTCCCCTATTGTACCTCTTCCTACCGCAACTCACTATGCAGTTCCTGTTCTCCCTTGAGTTGCTACTTCAGCACATGCAACTCCTTCTCTATTCCATTCTCTACCTTCACGTGATCTTCATGTCGCACCGTCACCGCATAGCACGAGTCTCCAAATTACTTTCATCACAAGTCGATTTTCTTGAGGTTGCAACTTTGTTCCGCCTTTGTGTTGTCAAGAACTTTCCTCTTGTGTTAATTACATTCAATATGCTACCTTTAGCTGTTGTTGATGGTGCTAATTGCTATGATTATGTTGCTGTCATACCTTGATGTCCTTCTATACGAACAACTTGATGTGTTTGTCGGTAGGAAAGTTCATACACAGTTGATCGACTGCATCCCCAAGTTTGCTCTGAATGGTGTCTTTGACTCTGCTCTCCTGGAAACCATTGTACCTATGCTTCTCAGAGGTAGATGAACACCTGCAATACTTGGAGACATGGAAACACTCATGGGAAACAATTTGTTAGCTGAAAAGCAAAAAAGACTTGAGAACTGACTTGCAACATACCTGTCTCACTGATCATGAAGGTTTCGTAATTTCCTTTGGGAATTCAGGAGATTGACTGCCAAAATTGGACAAGGCACAGTCTAGGATGTCAGCAGGGTGACTAACTACTGGAACTACACAATGCAAATTCTAGCATGGCCTACTAAGGATTGAAACTTCACATTGCACAATTTGAGTTAGTAGTGACATGCAACTAGCAAACTACATTGCCCAGTTTTTGAGGCCAATAGGACACTACCTCCAAGAATTTTATAATGCAAGCCTGGAGGTCAGTGCCTTGCTGGACTTGTCAAATCTGTAGAGGGAAGGTATAACCTTCACTTCTAGAAAAGCACCGTGCTTGCCAGGCAAGGCACGGTTTGGTCTAAGGAAGCCCAATGCGGTCGACGGGCGACTAAAAACATGAGAAGTGTGAATGCATGATGACATGAGAGAAAATAAGAGTGAATGATAATTCATGCAAAGAACAAGCACATGATTCAGAAAATGGGAAAGCATGCATGTGTGTGAAGCAAGTCGTCGCAATGACGACCATACGTGTAAAACAGTGTCATGCATGCAATAGTGGTAAGAGGCAAACAAAAAATGGAATGGTGCTTCTACAAGCTAACATACATCAAAATGACACCAAACGCTCACTGAAATCAAGCAGACAACACTCACATGAAGCGAAAGGCCAAACAGGACAGAAACTCAATGCAAGATATGAAAAGCAGGCTTACCCTAAAACAACTAAGTTGAATGTGCCTGCAACTCCTAGATGCAATGTGGGATGTTAGAGCTACAAGGTGGATGCAAGGAATGATCTCTACAACATCCGGTTGATGAGTTTTGGTAAAATCAAGGTTGTGTTGTGCATGCCACAAGTCTAGGAAAAGCGACATTGGGCAGAAGACTTTTCAAATGATTCTTCCTTGTAACCTCTAGCTACTAAAACTAGATCCCTGAATCAAGGGATGCCTTTGCATGCTGCCTTGGCAGAAGCAATCCATGCATGCAAATCATTTTTTCTCAGTCCCAGAGGGAATTCGTCAACCTAATGGCTCATGAATCAGTCTGCTCAGTTGAGCAAAAAAATGCGAATTTCTGGGAGGGAGATGGGCTGGCTACCCAAAAGGTTTGAGTAAATTCTAGGCTGAGTATATGGCTATTGCCGAGAATTGTGCAATTTCTGGGTTGAGCATCCCCAGTGTGAGGAATTGTGCAATTTTCTTAGTGAACAGTGACAAGCAGATTTGTGAAATTTTGGAGCCGAGCCGACTGCCAGACATAATTGTAGAATTTCTAGAGGGATGGTTGGTTTCCCTCCAAAATTGTGAAATTTCTTGAGGGATTTGCTCAACCTACAACTTGACCATGTTTGGTGAAACATCCTTTGAGTACGATGCAATAGGCTTTGATGGACAGGTTGTCATCCTGTAAGAAAATCACTGAAGCTTGTGTACTTGACATGGAAAGACATCGTGCTAGGAAAGGTTGGTAGCGAGGCTCCAAAACGAAGCTAAGGAAAAATTTTTGAGGGTGGCTGTAGCCTCCACAACACTTAGTGACACATTGGTAGAACTCCATCTCTCTCAATGGACCTTTATCATCAAAAGCAAGTCTAACACCTTCGGAAGTATTGTTAAGTTCTTAGTTCATCATGGTTTCTACACTTGCTTGATTGTAAGATGTAGCATTTGCCAAGCTCTTGGTCAATTGACACACATTCCAAGGGAAGTCAACACATTTGTTTTGATTAGGGTGGAGTGGTATATTGGTGCATAAGTAGTATATTCGTTAGAGTCTTAGTTTCAACTCTACTGTTACTCTACTACAAGTAAGCCTAGACAGTACCCCAGAAGAGTCACACAGTAACACAAGAATTTCTCTGCTACCAGCGAGCCTATTCAACACCTTGGTGAGGTTACCTACATCACCTCTCTATTTAGGAAGCCCCTCTCTTCTTTCACCTGATTCATTTTTCATTTTTTGAAAATTTTCACTTTTCATTTCTTCATTTTCATTTTTATAACTGTGCATAAAACTTATTCATTTTAGAGGCAGATCAGGGATCCCGACTTATTGAGAGAATAAGAGGTTGTTCCTTCAGAGAAGTAGTTTATGTATACCTCTAATGTGCTTGAGAAGGTTTTTCTCCTCACCTTACTCTACTTGACTGAGCTGCCAAGGGTTAACCCAAAGACAACTTACTAGAGTAGGTGATGCTAGTTAGCATGCAAGCGTTGTGTTTTCACCAATGTTCACCTCAAACAGTATGCATTTTCCATCGATGTATCATGGAATAAAAGCAACAAGTTATTCATATAGAGGCACGATGATAGATAATCAAGTAGTGATAGCTGCACAAGGCCTATTCTACTTTACCCAGCTTGTTTCAAGAGTCATGCATGGTTTCATGCGAAACTAACCTATGAAAAAAATCAAGAAAACAAAAAGCAAAGCCAAGCAGAAGCATAAGTAAATGAAAAAGCAAAGTGACTAAGCAATGAATTGAGTAGACAAACAAACATGCAAAGAAAGAAAGCAAACAAGCATGGAAGTAAGAAAACTAAAAGCAAACACTACTCCTACTCCTTAGCTAACAGTGCATGGGGCTGATCACATAAAGTGATATTTCCAATGTAGCCATCAGTGCATTGGTTGACCCATGTTGGTGAAGGCTCGGTCCACAAGCAACCCAGTTGTGCAAACCAACAAATCTGAAAGATACAGCAATGAAAATAGAAAAACTCTGGGCTTACAACCGTCCATAGAACAAAAATGAGTGAAAGCACATGAGATTCACTATGTGGAGCTACCATGGCATTGTGCTACACTACATGCAAATGTTGAGTGTATGCATTCCCTTGACTGTGACATGCAAGCAACCATGAGGATGGTAGATCACTTACGTTGCGCAAGTGTGCTTGCTATGTAAGATTCCTCCAATGCATAAGAGATGGAATCGTGTAGTTTGAGTGGAGGAATTGAAATCTGAGTGTTGGATTGTTCTTCAGTGCATATATATGAGTGATGAGGAGCTTGAAGTGCTTGAAAAATTTCCTGATTGGAAGTGAGACCAACCTCAAGACAGTGAGGACCTGACATGCCCATCATCTTGGGCTGAAGTGCCTCGATAGTCTGAGGGGTTTTGACTTCGTCAATAGATAGATCATCGTAAATCAATGGCTTAGACAGATTAACAATGAATGAATCAATTTCGTGATTAGATGATGAGGTAAATAGATCACGACATCCAAGATCAGAAAAATCAGGATGTTGGTCGGCATCCTCATGATTTGATGAATCACACAGAGGGGTAGATGAGAAGAAAGGATGTTCACCCTTTTTCGTTTCCATAAAAAGTAGATGAAAGATCAATTGGATTTTTAATGAATTATTGCTATTCTTCATTGTTAGATGATCGAATGACATTCAGTGTGTCCTGCGAATGATCAACAATGGGTGCATCCGTGGATGGAGATGCACATGAAAAATCAGGGATGGCAAGATCATTAAGGATGTCAAGAAAAAATGGAGAAGGTACGAACAAACAAATATGGTCCCCTACTATCGGTGGATTTTTAAGCTCCCTATCAGGCTCTTCATGAATGCTAGTGCATGTTGGTTGTGCAACACCAACTCCGTTGATAAATCGATCCTTGTTCAAAGAAAGTGTAGAGTCTAGAATGGAAGAACACAAGACAATGTCATCGAGAGGATGACTAGAATATGAAGACGGAGGTTAAGGTACAAAATACATCTGATGAGGTATGGGTCTCACAACCAAGTGTGTGAAAAAATTGGAAGGAACAATGTCGAGAGTGCGTGATGGTTCAAAAAATGTGTGTTCATGCTCTCCCACATGGATCTGTGATTTTGGAGCTGTTTGATGAGGGACAACGAACATTCACCTATGACAATGACTGCGTCCATCAGCGATTGCGTAGCTCTGTCACTGAAGTATGTTGAGTGGGGTTTGAGCTTGAACTTCTTCTTGGATGGGAATATTTCTTAAGAAAATACTTGAATCTATACCAAAGATAGAGAAATTTCATCTGGCTCTTCAGAGCTTGAAACTACAAATCCTGGAAGCACTGCCACAAATCCATTGGGATTCATGCAGAGCCTTCTGTTGTTGTAAAATTTTTTGGTGAAGATATTCTGGATCAGAATGATAGAAAGTATCTTCAATGAGATCACAAAAGTGCTAAGGTGAGTGCATGCTATTAGCTGGTAGGTTATGCAGCCATTGGTGTGGAGATTTGCGAAGTGCGAATGCAAGTAGTAGACTAGCATGTTCGTCAGAACATCCATCTTCCTCATGAAGTATGGAAACAAAGTCATGTAAGAACTCAGGCTAGGCCACTTCACCTTCACCATCATACATGTATGTGGAAAAGAGATCAAAAAACTCCGTCGTGATGGTAATCAATTCAGCATGTGAAAAACATCATGAAGGGAGGAGAGTCCAAGACTCCATGATAGATATTCAAAGGTTCAAAATAGCATGATAGGACACAACTTGTCTTTTGGCACTCCTTTTAGCATCAGATATGTTGATGATGTTGGACCCTCCAACATGTCAGGGGATCTCCCCGGTAAGAAGTCCCAATTATACCTCAAACAATTTGGTGTAGGAGTCCCAACAATGGGTCGTACGGTAATGCCTTGACCATGATTTCACACAGAGGCAAGTAGGATGTCCCTATTGGTAGCAAGGTTGCAATAGTTGCAGTAGGACAAGGAAAGTGCATGAATGGTTATAACACATGAAGAATTGGGTGAGTGCATCCCTTGGAAACCTGTAATAGTACGTGGCTTGGAAGGGAGCACAAGCGAAGATGCATAAAAAACTAGAAAGAAAGTTAGCTAACAATCCAAAGTGATGGTTAAACCAATCAACACATTTTAGTAAGATTCATAAATACTTATATAGAATAGTCCATACATGCATGTGTAAGAAAACATATACATATATAATTTAGAGTAAACAAGATAGTTGGAATACAATATGACATATGCATGAAACATGTTGGCTCTGTTATATTACGAAGTGTAAGTTCTAGTCATACAATACATCCATGTCCAACCACTAGTTCAAATAGCGGAATGTTACAGCCACAATTGCCTTCTCCTCCAAAGAGATATACTAGCTCTACATAGTGGAGAAGCAAAGGCACATTAGAATACTATCCAAGATTTCTCTAAGATACTCCTATCGATTATTGGCTAACCAAAAGCCTATATAACGAGTTATGAGGTACTATTTATAGGAAAGGGTGGGGTGACCCTTGACATTCCCCTTTGAGACCGTTCATCTATCCTCATGACTCTTCAACTACTCTGTGATTATTTATTCAACTATCGACACTTGAACTTCCACTTGACAAGAAATTACATTACAATGCACATTTGCCGATGTGAGATAAAATGGCTTGAGCAAGCCATGTAGGACATCGCTGACACTCGGACCATTTTGATGAGACAAAATCTTTGACATCACTGAGACTCATTGCATCCAGGTGCACTGAAATGGCTCCTCTTCCCAACTCATCTGATAACATGCAGATGGTCATCCTCGTATGACTAGGCCGACAACATGTTGATACAATGTGTTTACCATGATCTCCAGACATGTGCTAAATGTCGTGCACATCAAATTGTCGAAGTACATGTTCATCTCCGGTCATACTTACTTCTTGTCTTCACCTCAGTGAGTCTTCCGAATGGGGGGGATTGAATGTGTGCACACAATGGAATGCATGTTGTTGTGTTCCCTTGCATGCGATCAAGACCACTACTCACCTTGTATTCTCCGTGCGAGCTACTAGGATGGATCTATAACTTGTACTGGTGTAGTTTCATTCATGAGTGCATGTTGTGCCCCTTGCTGTACCTGTTCATGCTACAACTCATTTTCTCATTTATGCAGCTCCTATCCTCCCTTGAGTTGTTGCTTTAACACATGCAACTCCTTGTCTATTCTACTCTCTACCTTGATACGATCTTCATTTCATGCCATCACTACATAGCTTGAGTATCCAAAGTTTCTTTCATCACGAGTGGATCTGCTTGAGCTTGCAACTTTGTTCCTCCTTTGTGTCATCAACAACCTTTCTCTTGCATTCATTGCATCTAGTATGCTGCCTTCAGTTTATGTTCATGGTTTTGCTTGTTGTGATGTTGCTGCCAACATATATTGATGTCCTTGTCTATGAACAACTTGATGTCTTCATGGGTGTGCAAGTTCATAGATACTCAATCGACTGCATCCCCAAGTGTTCTTTGAACGGTGTCTTTAACTCTACTCTCCTAGAAATCATTGTACCTATGCTACTAAGAGGTAGATGAACACCTACGATACTTGGAGACACGGCAACAGTCATGGCAAGCAATCTCTCAGTTGAAAACCAAAACAAACTTGACAACTAACTTGCAACATATATGTGTGACAGATCATAAAGGTTGCACAATTTTCACTGAGAGGTCGGGAGACTGACTGCTAACACTCCACAAGGCATAGTAGGGGCTGTCAAGAGGTTGACTTACTATTGGAACTGAGCAATGCATAGTCCATCTTGGCCTACTTAGGTCATGCAACTAGCAAACTGCATTCCACAGATTTTGGGGCCAATAGGACATTGCCTCCAAGAATTATGCAATGCAAGCATGGAGGTCAGTGCTTGGATAGACTTACGTAGTTTATGGAGGGAAAGAGGAGTCTTCACTTCTGAAAATGTGCAGTGCTAGCCAGGCAAGGCACGGTCCGGGCCAAGGTAGCGTAGTCCGGCTGACGGGTGACTGAAAATATGAGAAGTGTGAACGCATGCTGAGATGAGTGCAAACAAGAGTGAATGATCATTCATGCAAACAAGAAGTACAATATTCAGAAAACATGAAAGCATGGATATGTGTGAAGGGAGTTTCCTCAATGACGATTGTCTGTATAAAATAGTGTCATGCATGCGACAACGGTGGGAGGTGAACGAAAACTGAAATTGTGGTTCTACAAGCTAACATACATCTAAATGACAACAAGCACTCACTAAAATCATGCATGCATCACTCGCATGAAGCAAAGCACAAAAAATGATAGAAACACAATGCAAGACATGAAAAGCAGGCTTACCCCAAAAAACTAGAGCTGAATGTGTCGACGACTCCTAGATGTAATGCAGGATGTCAAAGATACAAGGTCGATGAGAGAAATGACCTTTAGAGCATCTGGTTGATGAGCATTGATAAAATCAAGGTTGTGACATGCATGCCACAAATCAAGGAAACATCACACTTAGCAGGGAGTTTCTAAAATGATCCTTGCATGTAACCTCCAGCTGCTAAAAATAGATCCCTGAATCAAGTGACGCCTTTGCATGATACCTTGGGAGAAGAAGTCCGTGCATGCAAATTATTTTTTCTCTATCTCGAAGGGAACTCGTCAACCTGAAAGCACATGCATCGGTCCTCTCAACTGAGGGAAAAAATGCACATTTCTGGGAGGGAGCTAGATCGGCTACTTAGAAGATTTGTGCAATTTCTGGACTGAGCAGTTGACTGTTGCCCAGAATTGCTCAATTTTTGGGTTGGGCAGCCCTTGCTGGGAGGAATTTAGAAATTTTCTCAGTGAAGAGTGATAGGAAAATTTGTGCAATTCTGGAGACTAGTAGGCTGCGAGACATAATTGCGCAATTTCTGGAGGGAAGGCTGGTTGCCCTCCAGAATTGTGCAATTTCTGGATAGAGCTTCTCATCCTGCAACTGGATGAAGTCCGGTGAAACAACCCATGAGGGGGATGCAACAAGATTTGATGGATAGGCTGTCATCCTGCAAGAAAATCATTGAAGCTTGTGTACTTGACAGGGCAAAACATGCTGCTATGAAAGGTTGGTAGGGAGGCTCCAAAATGAAGCTAAGGAAAAACTTTGGAGGGTGGTTGTATCCACTACAACACTTCTTATTATAACAGATCCAACAAATTTCATGCATATGTTGTTATTGTATTTCGGCTAACTTGTTTACTCTAATGATATAAGGATCTATTTGCTTACACATGCATGTATGGATTTCCTGTATAAGTATGTATAATATTACTGAAATGTGATGTTGGTTTAACCATCACTTTGGATCACTAGCTTACCTTCCTTCTCATTTTTGATGCATCTTCGCTCGTGTGTTCCCTTCTCAGCTCCATTCTTTCACAGGTTTTGAAGGGGTGCACTCACATCATCCTCTGTGTGTTAGAACTGTTCATGCACCTTCCTTGACTTGTCACATATACTACTGAAAGGGACATCTTACTTGCCTTTGCGCACAACCACGGTCAAGGCAATACTGTGTGATCCACTGCTGGGACCCTAAACCAAATGCTCGAGGTGATATCATATGATTCACTGCTGGGACCCTACACCAAACGGTTTGAGGTCTAGTTGGGACTACTTACCAGGGAGATCGCCTAACATGTTGTGAGTCCAACACCATCAACACTACCTTAAATCATCTATTTTTTGAGCATGTTTGTTTTTTCTTGATGACTAGAAATTTCCTGGCCTAACACGTGAGAAATTTCCCAGTCAGAGTCCCAATTATACTCTTATCCGTTGTGTTGGTAATCCTAACCGGTTCAAATGGGTTTCCAGTTATCCATTCCCTAGAACTAGCTTAAGTTAGCCTAGCCTAACTAGTATGTACAATATACACAAGGACAATCTTCACATTGTTTATGAGTGATGTATAACTAGGCTAAGAAACTGAAGGGAGAAGGGAGTCATCAATATGATATAGTTTAGGTGAGATGATCCTTTCTAATTTTACTAAAATTAGGTCTTAATCAAGCCACTATGAGGTTTTCTCCTATTCAAGGAGACTTAAAGAATAAAATAATCAAGTTCAACTAGTCTTATGATGAAAATTAACATAAAATGAAACCTATCTTGACTAAGCACAATATAGCCTCATCCCTAGTCAAGAGCTAAAGTGTTCTAATCGGAAGGGGAAGAACTGCGTTTAATCATAGGATGGAGATCCACTTGCAAACCTAGAATCAATTTCAAGATATATGAATGTGTTTGGCACATATGAAAATAAAACAACCCTAGTAGAAAACTAGAAACATGACTTTATTTACATGCCTGATATCAATTATAAAATAGGTTAATTATAAAATTTTATATAAGAAGAGAGAATAATCTTCTCTACTCGATATAAGTCCACACTAAGGAGAATTTGTAAAGACAAATAAATAATTATATATCTTATAAAAAAAATCTTATTTAACTCACTTTTATGGAACAAAATAACAAGACTACCATTTTTCATTTCTTTTATATAAACAAAAGCGATATTTTCAAAAATATTAAATGACCTATAATATATATATCAATATACTATTGTATAAAAGAATATCATTAATCAATATATATGAGAGTGATTACATCTATATAAATATATATTATATAGTATTTTATATTATATATAATATTTATATTATATTATTATTATATATATATATATATATATATATATATATATATGAAAAGTTAATCACATTCAACATATTTAAACATAATAAGAGACATGGCATTTACATTGATCATATATTCAAATATTGGGTAGAAATAATAATTTGTTCTTGTCACTATATAGAAAGATTTATACACATGAAAAATACCAAAACCATATGGATTATGAATTTGTAGCAATATAGGTGTGCCATGGATGACACAATACAATCTGCACACCTCCAGTAAGGTAATTTGATCCTCAGCAAGACAATTCGAACCACAACAAGATGATTTGACACCTCCTCATACTGTATTTTACACTCTCACTATGTTCTTAAACCACTGTGTCCTACCATCTCTACATTCTAGCTAATGCTTCCCCAAAATTTGTGATCCTCCGTTACGCTACTCCATTCACCCTTACGTTGTTGCATTCCTCCATTGCACTGAGAGGCTTGTAGGCTAAGGAAGAATGACACATCTACTAGCATGGAAATTTCAAATTTATTCTACATTTAGTTTGTAAACAATTGAGCCATTTGTTCTATGTCACTCACAAAATGATGTCATGTATATACACAACAATGCTTAACAAATCTTTATTATCATATTTAATGTAAATGTTCTTGTGTGTTGTTCCTCATTTAAATCTCTATTGTTGTAGGTCATTTTCCAATCTTACATACCAAGCCCTTGGGGATTTTTCTAACCCATACAATGATTTATTTAGTCTGTAAACCTGATATAAATACTCAAATAGTTGAAATTCCTCTTACTTTTTAATATATCCTTCTTCCTCTAGCTCACCTTTAGCGATAGGTAATTTGACATCCATATGATAAAATTTAAAGTTTCTATGAAGTTTTGCAAATGCAAAAAACATCCTAATGCATTCTAAACTAACTGCAAGGGAAAAGTTTTCTTCTAAATCAATACCTTCCACCTGAGCATGTACTTTACCCACCAGATTAGCTTTATTTCTTAATACTTGTCCCTCCTCATTCAACCTGTTTTTAAATGCCCATTTGGTAACAATTACATTTTTACTACTAGTCTAGGGACAAGCTCCCACATTGTTTCTTTCTATCTGATCTAACTTTCCATCCATTTCCTTAACAAAATGTTTATCTTCACTAGCCTGATTGGAACGTTTGGGTTCTACTTGAGACAACAATGCTAGATTTGCATGTCTAGGATTGGATGTGGATTTTCTTATATAAAATTGTAAATGTTTATGTTGAATTATTTGGCTTTCAAGATGTTTCTTTTGAACATACCTAGATGTAGTTTTGTACCTATCAGAGGTCTTTTTCTTATTTTTCTTCATCTATCACTTTCTCTTATTAATACTCTTAAAGGACACACCTTGTATCATATGATTGCTAATTTTGTTGAGGTTTCACTAAATGTGGCAGGGTTTTATCTACCCTAACATAATTTCATTTTACAATATTATTTGATATCTTGTTCTGACACCTGTAGCCTTTGCTTTTAAATGAATAGGCATCTTCCTGAGAAGCATATTTACCCAATTTGTCATCATTTCTCTTTATGAAATATTTAGTTCCAACTACTCTAAAGTGTTTCACTAAAACTAGTCTACCTTTCCATAACTCATAAGGGGCTTGGCCATTGTTTGGTTTGAGCTCAAATTTATTTGATGAATAAACAACAATTTTAGATACTTTTGCCCATAAAGGGTATGCAACCTTAGATTCCCGCATCATTAATCTAGCCTTTTTTCGAACTAGTTTGTTCTTTCTTTCTACTAAACCATTGTTTTGAGGGGTTTTAAAAACTTTATATTATCTTCTAATGCCATGTTCCTCATAAAAATCCTCAAAAATATTAGAGGTAAATTCTCCTCCTCTATTCGACCTTAAGCATTTGATTTTCACATCCATTTTGTTTTCTACTTGGGCCATGAACAGTTTGAACTTGCGAAGAGTTTCTATTTTCTATTTTAGTAGCAAAATCTAGGTCACTCTATTATAGTCATCAACGAACATAATGAAATATATCTTCTCTTGGGATTTATTTTCTTGTAAGGATGCATATATTAGTGTTAATAGGCTCTAGGGGCCTAAATGATGAATGCTATTTTATTTTGAAGCATACCCTTCCTTTATTTCAAAATTAACATGAGTTACATATGGATATATCCAGCCTGGACAAGTTTGGAATGTCTCTTACAACTTTTGTAGTCAGAACATTGTCAAATTTCACATGTCCCATTCTCCAATGCCGTAACCATGTTTCATTTAACTTTCTCAAAAAACATTCTACGCTGGTAGCATCTAAGATATACATATTACTCAAAGTCCATATTGCTTTAGCTACAAATTTACCGTACTCATATTTCCTTATTTCACAATATTTAGACATAAATGTTACATCGTACTTTTGATAAAATGTTTGCCTCACACTTAGGAGATTTCTTCAAGCTTTCATATACAATAAGAAACTATTAGCCTTCATATTATTATCCAAAACTAAAAGTTCCTCTTCCTATTATCTAAGATGCTACATCATTCCAAAATATGATACTTCCTTTTTTATCTTCCCTTGGAAAAAAAAAATATTTTGTCGCCAATCATGTGCTTTGAGGACCCATTGTCAATGTACCACTACTCTTCTTGATTATGGGCATATAGTACAAATCCACACTCCTCAGTTTTCTCTGATCCTTGTTTCCATCTCTTGGAGTTTCCTTATTGTAAAAATTTCTTAGGAATCTAGCACTTGGGAGTATTAAATAATATTATTCTACATTAACTAGCTTTTTGTCCAAAATTATTACAGTTAAAGCATTCAATATCATTAATAAGAGGAGAAATTGATTTTGTCTTTCCAACCGAGGAATTCCTACATATAGAATTTATAAAATGGCTGGATCTAACATCTTCATTATTGTATAAGTTATTGGCTCGATAGTTAATAGCCTTATGCTTGAAGTTATGATGAGAATAAAATATTCCATAAAATAAATTTGGGTACCTAAATTTGTGGTGTCATTGCACACGAGTAGATCTATTGAATTCTTGTTTCCTTACTCGCTCGTGCTCTAATCTGCGTTGTGGAATTTTCAAGGATCTAATGGGATCAACACTTTTCTGATTGTCTCTTTTGTTGAAACTTCTTTTTTCTTGATTATCCTTTCTTTTAGTGCATATATGTAGCTCAGAGAGGCTTCATTTCATAAGGACCTAGTGCATGATTCACCATTTGACGTATGTTGAGGATCTTTATATATCAAAATGTTTTTTTTTATTGAAGGTGATATTTGAACATTAAGGATTTCATTTAGAGTCTGATCCTCTGAAAAACTTGAGATTCAAGTCCATCTTGTGTTTTGATTTCTCCAAATATATCCTTAAAGAGACAACCTTTACCTCAAGATTTTGACAGTTCTTTTCCCATCCTATTAACTAATTTGTGATCATTTCTTGTTTTCTCCTTTCTTCTTCAAGCTCAGTTTTTGAAGAGATAATATATTCTGCATATATATTTGTATCTTTCGTTTCTTAAATCTTGGATAAATACAACATAATAGATTCATTCACATCTTCAAACTTGTCATGATTGCTTTGTTTATCCTTCAGCTACTACAGAAAACAACATTAATTATATTTACCTCTTATAATTTCACTTTCTAAATATTTAAGGTATCTTCATCAGAGTGATAATTACATTATTCTATGTTATGAAACTAGCTCAAGAAAATATAGAAAAGAGAGATCAGCACCTTAGAATTCAGCCTCTTTGAGGGGGCAACCTCCTTTACATTACATAAATGAACAATTCTTGGATGATACAAATGAAAATGCCTCATTTCTATATGTAGGAGTCTAAGGGGTCATTATATAATCAGAACCTACATAACAATAATAATGTAAGGGCACAATAATAACAATCGTGGGCTTCTATGGGGCACAATAGTAACAGTATGGGCACTACATGGGTACATCAATATAATAAGTGGGTTGTATGAATAAGAATAAGGGGTTACACTAGTAGTATAGGGGCCTAACATTCTATTCTCAACAATTGTTCCTTCAATCAGTTTTTCCTCTTCTTGGTATTCTTTAGATCATTTATAACACTAGTAATATTTGCCTCTAGATCCAAAACTCTTTCAACTTCTTCCTCACTATCCAAATTATTTTTGTATTTAAATTCAGAATCTAAAGCCATAAGAAAGCATTCATCATTATATTCATCAAATGATTGATCAATTCTCTCTTCAGGTGAGCTACAACCTTCTTTTGTATAGAAAATCTTCTTTCTCTAAGTTTTTACCTTATGATATTTGTGAGGTTTACTTCTATTAGTTTTATCCTTTTCTTTTTCTTGCTTCTCACATTTAGTGTAAAGACATTTTCAAGAAAAGTGACCAATTCTTCCACAATCAAATCATTTTGACCGTACCTTTATACTTTCCAGATCCTCTCTTTAAATCCCTCACAAATTGAGTCAACTCGTAATCTAACTCACACCTAGTGCAATCTTGATGCTCTTTAGAATCGTTTAAATTTTTGAAGGAAACCTCCTTTGATTTTGACTTCTCCTTTCCGATTCACATTTCACATTATCGAAGTTTTAAGGTATAAAATGAGCCTCCTAAGGAAAATAACAAAATAGTAGCTACAAATTTTTAAAGAAAAAGAAAGGAAACTACTTTTTGTACTATATTTTTTGCTTATCTCCTTATAGGTTTACTCAAATGTCAAATGTGCACACATGTTAAATATAGAAATAAATTCCACATCAAAAGAGTACTCGCTTCACATACTTCTTAGTAGACCCACATTGAATAAATTTAAAATCCATGAAAAAGGTGTGTTGAAAATTATTTTTTCATGTGCTTTTAATATGTTTTGATGTGTGTCTACTTAGAAGCATGCACAATGGGTACTCGTTGGATATGGAATTTAATTTCAAATAAATCGGGTGTCTACACTTGGTATTTGAGTAAATATATAGAGGGATAAGCCAAAAATATAACAAAAAAAGTAGTTTTCTTCTTTTCCCTCCAAAACATTTACCCTTGGGGATGAGATCATCATCTTGAATCCTATTGGTTCTTTTAAAGATAATTTTGTTAGTAAATGTTTTGTTTTGAGGCCTAATTTTTATCTCAAAATTCTCCTAATGTAAGCTATGAGGATTCCATGAATTTATTCCATCGTAAGAGAGTTTAGGTCTTGCATTTCTTCAACAACAAAGACCTTAGCATTCAATCTCATATGAAGATATCTTAGTACTTTCTGAACCACTACATCTTCATCATTTTTTTTTTATTAAGGTCTATAATCATGTTAGTTTCCTCATCTACTCAAAGAAAATATGAAGTAATACTCACATCTAAATTCATCTTTAAACCTTCAAACCTCATTCTATGACTTTGTAATTTATCTTTCTTTACCTTGGCATCTCCTTTTTAGCTATTTTTGCATTTGTCTCAGACCTCCTTAAAATATTGTTGTGCATCACTTTTACAAGCTTGGATTGGTTAAGAGAATATAGTATTTCATTCCTAGCCTTTGCATTATTTGAATGATCCTTTCATACATCTATATTTGTTGGAGGAGTTAATGGAACTGTCTATCCAACTTCTATAGAAGTCGATATATCAACACAAAAAGACATTGTTTAGGCTTCCATTCTTATATTCCAAAATACATAATTGGTTCCAATAAATACTAATTCTCTCATTAGGGGAATTTCTAGGTCTAAAATGGCCCCCCTAAGGAAAATAATAAAACAATAGTCAAAATAATAAAATCAGAGATGATTTGTTATAAAAAAAGGTAAAGAAACTACTTTTATTTTATTTTCGGCTTATATCCTATTAGCGATGTTGGGAATCTGCCAACATGGGGGGGTGTTCCTAGTATGAAGTTCCAATTTGATGTCACACCATTTGTCCATCCATGGAATAGGCCTTATTTCCATTATAATGAACTTAAAATTTTTCCTTCAATATAAATAAAAACATAAGAGAGCACACAAGTTTTGAGACAAGCAATCAATGTTAGCTCTGTGAAACATACAATTGTGATGTGTATAAATTACTTTCATGGGAAAAGTAAAGGAAAAGTGAGCCTTTAGAAGAATTATAATAGTACCATTGTAATAAAGACACACATGTATAGAAAGATTCATTATTTAGTTTGAAAAATAGTTCTCAAAGTAACAACAATCATGAAAACAAAATAAGATGTAAGTTTCAATTAAGATGTGCACTAAAGCTAATAGAATAGTTCATTCTCTTTAGTACATAAACATAGAAGTACATTGAAAACATCAAAAGAAATATCTTACAACATTCTGAACAAATGCATGAAAGTGTGTACGGCTTTGAGAGCTTCAACATATTAAGTGAAACTGCCAAGATACACAATTACAAAGATGTCCCACTCATTCCAAAAATGGAATAGGAAGCCACAACTTGCTCCTCAAAAGAATGATTTCTCTCTCCTATGCATAACTAGAGAATAAAAGGATAAAAGTCCTTTGCTTGAGGCATGAGGTTTTATTTATAACAAATGAGCTGACCTTTCACCTCCCATGTGACTCTTGAGATTCTCTATGATCTTTGGAATTCCTAGAGACTCTTCAAATTCCACGTCACTTTTAAACTTCCAAACACATTTATAATTTTTTATTATTTTCAAATAAAAAACTACATTTAACAAAATTGTGGCAAAATCCATGAAACAAAATAGACATATGCATTCACAAGAGGGAAAATGTATTGCTACAACTAGGACATGTAGTTTTGTTATGATATATTGGTACCAAGCCCTATATTTTGGTGCTATGTATCTGATCTTTCCCTCCAAAGTGTTTGGATATATATTTTTAGAGAATGATTGTATATTGTTACACAACATACCTAGATTCATATGTAACTTGATGGATTGAGCTACATATTGAAAAATAGGGTCTCTAGTCACCTCTAAGTCATCTTGAGTGTCACTTATCTGATGTAGTCCAAGAACTCTTCTAGCTCCTTTCTAATAGTATTCATGTTTTATCTCCCCAAGTGCACCTATAGAAGGTATTTTGTGTACTTGCACCAAGGCTTCCAATCAACTGTGTAACTGCATGTATGCTGACATATTATTGATAACATGGTTACTAATCTGGTCATAGATATTCATATACATTCTTATCTATGATTTATCCATTTCAGCTTCATACCTTCATTTTCTAATCAATGTTGCAATTACATTTAAATAATTGGTGACCCGTTACTAGATCACGTCTATAGTAGTATAATCTAACTTTAAGATCCTCAAGTTTTCCTGTGATCCTCTATGAACTACATATAGAGGCACCATTTCATTATGCAAAGTGATCATATCTGCATATACTTTCCTTATTGTGTATTCCACCAGCTTGATTTCCTTAAGTATGACTTCCTGCAATCCCTCTCTAATAGCACTAGTGGAAGACATCCTCTGATTTTTGATGAGGAGGAGATCAATTTGTTGCTTTTCACTAGCCAATACCTTCTCCAATTGTTACCTCTTTTGCATCATAAAATTAGTTGTCTTCTTTGTGGCTACTACAAACGCTGTATTTGTTGAAATGACTACACTAGTATTTTTCCTTGTGTTTTACACAATAACCCTTTCTATATTGATGGAAATAGGATGATCAAGGTCATTTGGGAAGTACTTATTTATTTCCTATATGATCTTGTTCTTCAGCTTATCGAAGGTGAAATTGGAGATGCCCATGATCCTCTCATCAGGTGGAGGATTAATCCCCATCTCACTGAAAGGATGTGCCCACTAATTAGAGGATTCAAGGGCCAAATGTTCAGAGGTTCTACAATCAATTGAATCTCTTCTGCCTAGTAATCCTCTTCTTGCTTCTTGTTATTGGCTTCCTCCTCTTCTCTTTTCTTCAATTATTCTTTCGTCTTCTACATGTCCTCTCACTTCTTCCTTTCATTCTCTTCTTCCTACTTATTCTCTTCCTTTGTTCCCTTTTTGTATCTTCTTCACATTCCTTCCTTTTCTTGTCTGCCTCGATTACACCTTTAGTGAGCGAATTAGCCTTGAATTCCTTATTCCTCTCTTATTCAACATCATGTCTCTACTTTCTATATTTCTCAACATTAACTTGAGCAACCAATTCATGTTGGTCCATTCTTGATTAATATGTGGCACATGCATTATTTGAGAAGGGCCTACCTCATCACCTAGTCCAACTGCTCTCAAAGCATTATATTAGTTCTTAGTTTTATCTTCATATTCCCAAGAAATAGAGGCATATGGTGATGTGTATCTCAACTTTATAAAGTGTTTCTTAAAAACACCTCTAGGGTCATATTGGTGAAAAATCATTTCGCTGAATCTGAGGCACTTAAGCTCTTTGATCTCTACCTCTACTGCCTTCAAATTCTTTGGTTCACATGACCCTACTTGTAGAGGGAAGTTAGGTCATGGTGACTTCTTTGACTTATGAAATTATCGAGACAATCGTATGCATAACTAGTAACTAATCTCATGCATGAAAACTTTGTTCGTCACATACTTTAGCATAATATGTGGAGACTTATCAACTCTGAAGGGTATGATAAATGTTCCCTGATAAGATGTAAACCAATATGAAACTTCGTCAATAACTTCTCTTGTCTTGTTAGTCATGCAAGGTGCCTCAACCTCAAATATCACCTGATGTAGCACTGCAATAAAGTTCTTATTTACCTTCTCATATACTCCACTATACTTGACCTCTAAGAGTATCTTACAATAGGTGTGGACAAGATGTTGTTTCTTGGTCCATTTCCACTCTAGGCCCAAGAATTCATTTCGAGCACAAATCCCATCAGGAAAGTACAACAACATTTATGAACTTGGCCTACCTTCCTTCTGAAACATTATTTGCCTTTCCAACATTCCTTTGTAATTGTCGGGCTACTATGCCTGACCAATTGAAAATATTTCCCTCACAAGCACATGGGTAAGCCATATAGACCCATCCTTCTTTGAATAATTCTATGTTATTGTGCCCATAAAACCTACAACTCATAGCCATAAGGTACTGATATCGTTTCCTAAATGAATTTGTTCAGTAAATTCCATCAAGCTTTTGGCAGAATTCACTCGATTATTACCACCATGTCTTAAGAATGCCCTTTGTAACAAACTGAGAATAACAAGTCACATAGTATTTTGAACTCAAATATTCCTCTTCCTTTTGTAGCTTTTAATAAGAGTGAAGATAGTGGGGTTGATATGTGGCGAACTCTTACTCACTGGAACTACTTCGGATCATATTGTTGTATTCAAGATGCTACAATATCCATCCTATCACTTATGCACAAGGTAAAACTAGATACCTACTAGAAATACTATATAATTCAAACCTTTGACATTGATGTAAGCTTCCCTATCCTCTAGGTATTTTGGCAACTCATCCTTGATAAAATCTTTGAAAATTATCTATCATGTTAAAGTGGTGTGCTTACCAATGAAGCATTTTTTGTCTGACAAAATGTGTACTTTAGCTCTCGAATTATCCACAACATGTTCGATATTCCTTTCACTAGCCTCTCTTATTGGTCCTTGGCATGTAAATGGAGGCATAGTGTCAGTGGAACATGAAAAGCTGATAGGATTCATATTTGTAGTGCCTGGAAAGTGGATTTCACTCATGGAAAACAAAATCAAGTCTTGAAACCACCTATTATGTCTTGTTTATTTATGAAAAAATAAGTCACTATGAGGGGATAGTGCATTGTTTCTATGCACAAGAGTATATGCTTGAGTCAATGGTGGTGATGTTGGTCACTGGAAGTTCACTCTATGCTAAGGCTACAAGCGAGACTAGCTTGAGTGCAGGTCACCTTAGCAATATACATTAGTTATATGGTTAGGTCTTGGAGATGCGCAATGCACTCTTACTAGAAGAAAGACTCCCTCTTGGGCAAACGTCACCTCAACTGTTCACAGGGGGTGCATGCTTTTCATCTAGGAATATGCTCTATGCTACATTAGGAAAGATACTAGTGTTGGGTGTAGGTCACATCTTTAGTGGGAAGAGGATTGGAGACTTTGTAATAGAAATGCACTCTGCACTCTGGAGTAGAGACAAGGCCTTTGGTGGGTGCAGGTCACAATTCTAAGAAGCAAGGATTGAAGAATCTGTGGACTATGAGATTGTAAAGTGTTGATGCATGGATTAAAGAGTTAAGAGTTGTTGCAATACATGAAATCAATGATTTACTCAAAATTTGACTAAGTGTTTGATGAGAGAAATAAAGTGGAATCATCACAATACATGAAAACAATGATTTACTCAAAATTTAACAAAGTGTTGGATGAGAGAAATAAAAAGGAATCATATGGATGAAAAGACTAGAATTCACACTCATATATACAACCATAATAATGAATGGAATGAGAAGAGACTTTAGAATGTGAAGAGACACTGAAAACATTATGAAAGAACTGAATTGACACATATAAGAGTGAAAATTTCAAAGTGCAACAAATGAGAAATCTTACCGAGAAGATGGTGCGCTTGAAACCAAGAGTGGAGAATTCTCCCTGCACTCCAAAAGTGTGCGGATATCCAAAGAAAAACATAAGTATTAAATGAGATTTGGGATAGGCATGCTATATAGGGAGAGCACAAATTAGGGTTTGAGAGTGTGTTATTGCATGTCACACAACTCAAGGGATAAGGACAAGATAACTGTCACTAGAGACTGTGATAGCTCTACTTTTGTGAAGTTTTCTTTGGCCATCTTTAGAAGGTGTTCTTTAACTATCATCAGGGAGTATACTAGGCTTTCTCCCAAGAATTTTCTCATGTTGTTAATAGGAAGTGCGCTATGCCTATTCACAAGGAGTATGCTCCACTGTCTCAAATAAGTGTGGTAGGCCTATCTTGAGAAAGTGTGTTATAACTAAGGCTTGTGAATGCATGGTGCACTAACACTTATATTTTCCGGGGGAAGACTTGAACACTTAGAGAAATATTACCATACATGAAATGGATGAATTAAAGTGACAATTCACATGATCGTTATGGGGCTCCCAAATTTAAATGAAGGAAAAGTTTTGGAGGGTGTTGTAGTAACTATAACACTTGATTATTCACTGAATGAACTCCAGCTTCCCCATTTTGGCCTAACTTTATGCATAAATTATAGCCTTTCAAGAAGTATTGTCTCATCCTGTGCATCACCTTAGCTTCCTTTCTTATCCTGATTATAGTTGTTGTCTCTCCTAATCCTCCTTTTAACTTAACTCACTCCACAAAGCTAGCTAAACTTCAGTTGCTTCTGTTGGTGTTCAAATATGAATCACGTAATTCACCTAATTCCACATTAATTGTCCACCTAGGGTGCTACGATTTATTTCAAGGCTATCATTCAAAGTATATGCAGGCCACACTTTCCCTACCTAGTACTACACATTTAATTATTAACTTATCAATGTATAACAACAAGAAATATCTATAACAACAAATACGAGTAACATCAAGTCATGATTGTAACAACAATAAGAGTAACAACAAAGTAAGACTCAAAACAACACATTAATAATCATTTACAAAATAAATAACTTAACCAAAACAAACCTATGCACACACCTATGCATCATCACCTGGTCACGAGAGTGGACCCAACTCCCTGATCAGGGTTATGGCAACATCAAGAGGTCACGAAATGCTCAAAAGATTATAATTTCAATAATAAAAAGGATATTACAACATATGTTGTTACAGGCTCAAAGTTAACGTAATTCTCTGCGATCTTAACTACTACCTTTCACAACCCCATAACTTTACTATACAATTTGTTAATACTAACAACTCCTATAATTAAGATAGTTGTCTACCTACAATTACATAGTGGTTCCCAAATAAAAACAGAATATAAAGATAGAAGTGTGTTGATTAAGAGGTTGATACAGTGTTTCAGCTAATGTCTCAAGATAGTGATTCCAACTCGATGGTCACCATTCATTAAACCATGTTCTTGATCATTCTTCCTCCAAATCTACAAGAATAATCGAATTAGCAAGCCACTTATGCAGGAATCCCCTATGACTATGCTTCATTGATTAATGATTCATAACAACATGAAAAGAGGTATATATGTGTGTTTTAGAATTTAAATTGACCAACAATGGTGTAGAATGGATATAGGTAGTAGGGTAAGAAGGTGGGTAAAAACATGCAAATTCAACCACAAATAGTTTCAATTTGGGAGAAGGATCATATGAGTTTCATGAGTTTAATATATTAATAGATTTTAGTGTCGTTTCTAGTGTTTATCCGCTACCAGCAGGCCTATTCAATACCTTGATGTAGTCACTTCAATGAATCACGATCATTGCTCTACTACAAGTAGATCTATTCAATATCCCGGTCAAGCTGCTTACTTCATCTCTCTCCACATGAAGGTTTTCTCTTCTTTCACCCTTTATTTATTTTGTGTAACTATTCACATTGGTGTTTTACGAGCATTTATTTCGCAAATGGTGGTAGAGGGATATTGAATTATTTTATGACCAAGAGAGGTTTTTCATTATTTTACAGAGACTCTTATATATACCTCTAAAATTAGTTTTCTCACTCGAGTTTTCCTCCTTTCCCTTCTCTACTTGACTAATTTGACGCACTAAAACCAATCAATACAAATTTTTGATTCAAGGAATGAAGATCCTATAATGGATATTGGACTCATAGATTCGCTAAGGCTTTCCTCTAGATTGAGTCATATTTTCTGTCCAAACATAATCGAGCTTTAAATGTATTTAGGCCAAAAAAAATAAGGAGACCAAAAATTAACCAAGCATTTTCAGATGCCACAATGTCCTTTTAAACATTCACCACATTAACTCAGAGCTGAACAAAACACTTTCACACAAGATCTTATTTATGTACAGTGATCAAGGAAACACAACAAAGAAATGGAAAGGATATGACATGATGGAAAATAGGAAATAACAATGAAATGCAATAAAATAAAGTAATATGTACATGGTAAGAAACACAAACCAAGTGTATCATTCCGTGGTTTATTTTCCATGTAAACAAAATGAAACCAAGGTCATGGGACATGTATGAGAAGTTGAATGGTGGGAAAACAATACAATGGGCATCACTTGTTTTGTATAATGGATATGGACATTTGCAAAGGAATTGGTAAAGAAAAAGAGGCAATAAATGGCATTTAATTATGAAAATAATGGAAAATAGGAGAAAAGGAAGGTGAAGAGAGAAAAATAGAGGAAAAATGAAGAAAAATGAGACATCAATGATAAAGAGTCTCTATTGGTGGCGACAAAGATTCACGAATACTTCCAGTAGAAGACTAGGAATTAATTGATTATTTCCTTGCATTGAGTTATTATACGCAGAGGAGAAAGAGGTGAGCTTGTTTCTATATCTAGGGATATAACCATAATTTGTGCCTCCAAGACATCTAAAATCCTTTTTCCTTTGGGGTAAATTTTCAAAATCCTCTTGCTCTATATGAGTTTATTGATCTGTTGGTAATCCTTGGAATTAGAGGACAATCCTTAAAAAAATTCCCATATTAATTACAACACTTGTATCTAAATGAGATATTTCATAATATAGAGTGTGCTTCTAAATATGGTCCTAATAATAAATGCTTATTGAAGCTAAAAGAGGCTATCAAATATTCAGATATATATAGATCCTTGAATAGAATGTGTATCTTCCCCCCTTAGTTTCCATAGAAACATTGACAAAGTTACCAATGGCATGTCAATGCATTGTAGGATTGCTTCCTCCCAAAATTCCTTCAGAAGAGAAAAGATCCAAACCCATGCTAGGGTAGGAAAGAAGTCTTATTTCTCATGATTGCATCATTCTTTCCAAAATTACATGAAGATCATAGCATTATTAAAAAGTAAGTCCCTCTTTAAAAAACTCTCATTTAATCATCCTAACATAAGAATAAGAATAAAAATAAAATACATAAATATGAATAAACATCTTTACCCTACCTCCAATTCTATTGGTCCCTTGAGGTTCCATTCATTTTGGATCCAATTGATTAATCACATTTCAAGGACCCATAATCAAATAAACTTGTACATCATAGCATTATTCTACATATAATGAACATAGTTTGAAATCTTGTTGGATCTAACCTCATAGTTTGGATATTGCATTGCTTTTGGCCAAGAAATGCCCTTGAAATTTCATTTTCCAAAATGCTCCAAGAAATAGTTTCTCTAAGTGACCATAATCTCAATTTCCTCGAGTTCAGATTTGGAAAGGATGTGAATGAAGAGGAGCTTGGGAGGGATTGTGGGTTGATCTAACATTCCTACTAACCCTTGAGATAATTCGCCTAAAAAAATGGAATGAGCCTCATCTAGTAACAATTATTGTTGGGTCACTAACTGTTCATTATTATTACCACTTATCGACACATATTTCAGCCATTTCTACCATTATTTATCATGCCATATATCATAATTTATCATTTAATTCTATTTCATAATTATATATGCTCTTGTGGATAAGTAATACTTGTTCTCCTTTATTTTTAATAAATTAATGATTATTATGCAAGTTTTTTCCAATGATGGTTTATTAATTTGTTATAACATCACTCACCATTTTAGCCTCCAATAACTCTTCCAGATTGAAAATTTGATCTCCAGATCATAATCAAATATTCCAACTTAGAAATTCCTTGGGATAAAAAATAACAGTTTTGCATTGGACATTTTGGAAAACTGAAGATGAATCTTGAAAATCTGAGACACAGGTTTTGTGTAGAATGAACGAAATTAGTTTTCTGAGTTCTTCTCCAAAATTTGGTCTGGATTGTGAGAAGCACAAGGTTCTTTGAAGGCGGTTTTCCCATGTTTGTTGTTATGGTTGTTTTCCAAATTCTCGTAATTGCACTACCATATTCACCTTGTTCTAGCTAAATCATGATGGAGAGATATTTCAAATCTGATCTTGCTGATCAATTTGTTTTCGACAATCCAAAATTGTAATGGGAATAATTTTGTAACCAATTTAGTTGTGATTTATCTTGGCACTCTTTGTATTTAAATAAAAACAAAGATCAAAGAGAGGGGGATGAACAATAATTGAATTAGAGGCAGAGCTTAGAGTTGTATTTTATCTATTTATAATTTTTAATGAAAGGAGCTATTAGTGGAATTTCATAAATTTCTACTTGTAATTTGATCAGATTTATTTTTCAAGGCATAACTAACTCTTGGGCAGTTGGAACCACTACCTTGGACGAGGTGCTACCTTGAACATATAAAGTAGTTTAGTTGTGTTCTTATTTATTTGAATTTCAAATGCTATTCCTTAAAGTAAATTTCTTTTTTTTTAAAGTAATTTGTTGGCTGCTGCATTTTGCATATTTGTTGTTTCTTGCAATTTCTAGATTTGATTTAATTTGTTCCCCTGGACTATCATTTGAATTTTGTTGGGTGCAATAGATTAAATTTCTAATTCAACAATGTGTTGTTTAATTTAGTAATGATTCAAACATGATGATTAACATAATTCTTTTCCTCTCATTTACTTTCTGGTTTTTAAATCTAATATTGTTTTTCAAATATTACATTTTATTTCTTTTCGATGAGTTTGATAGTGTCGAACCCAATCATGTAGAACCAATGTTAGTTGTTGAAAGCTGTTTGCATATATTTTGCAGATTGCCTTCAAATAAAAAGACGTTCATCCGGTTGATAATTAGTGTTCAAGTGATTATTCTTTTTGTTAAATAATTAATTTACTCATCATTTACCATAAATAACTATCTAAAAGAAACACTAAAACATAACCATAAATCATTTAAATATCCATAGCTCATAATAACTTTATTACAATTTAATTAATTGATAAATAAATATAAATTATTTAAAAAAAAACACAAATTTATTAATAAATATTATTCCTATATATTATTATTTCAAAATTTTAATCAATTAAAATAATCATTAATAAATATATATTGGCTTTCCCTCCTCTATCAATCTTAAAAAATATTCATAAATATTTCTAAGAAAATAAACTTGCATACCTTTAAATATAACTTTAATTTACTCTATTAATTTATTTCTTTACTTTACGAAAATAGAACTTTTAACCAATGGAAAACAACTACAATATAACGTTCTATCCACAAAACTTTGAAATTTATTGTACGGATAGTTTATTGTTGAGCTTTCAAGAATGATGGACTTGAATCTGAACATGACATGACATTACGCTCACCATTTCGTCATTTGCTTGCCAAGTCTGAGCAAAATGAACATCTACTTCCTCAACGGCTAGTTAAGTTTGAAGATAGAAAATGCGAACTTCAACGTGATAGTTTTGTGTAACTTGATCCACTAAACATAATGCGGAGTGCTTCATGCACGAATGCTGTTTGTGGAAGGGCAAGGTACGTTAAATGCCCTAAATGGTTTACAACTCGAACAATCAAATGCACTAGAATGCACCATTTGTTTTGAAGGTTCCTTTCATGTGTAATCCAGTAGATAGTCACCTATCCCCGAGAATTCCACTCTTAAGAGTTATCTTTATATTTAAAGAACATTTTATTTGATAAATTTTGTTTTGAGGTTGTCACATATATTTTTATGGTGTTATATTTACTCTAGTCTAGATTATTTCAATAAGTTAGTAGTTAACCAATTAGAATGAGCACTTATGTAGGAAACCATTTCAAGACAAAACCTAACTAGAAGGTGTGGTTGATGTACTCTCTTTCATATAAATGAAAATAACTATAATGCAAATATAAAGGAGAATCCACTCCCTATAGTGTCACCCAAGACCTATGTCCCTTTTGTTGCTACAGAATATAAATGCCCCTGTCTTTTGCTTTCTCTTTATCCACTCTTAGCTACTTTGGTTACTATGAAACAAAATGCACTCAAATAGAATGAAACCCCTTTTCCCCTTGGTGGCTTGGTTGACGCAGTCGGATAGTTAACTATGGGTGAAGTTTGACTCCAACTCTCAACTAAAGTTACAACCTTGAATCTTATGGAGTCTTATTCATAATATCTGTGTGTCTAGCCTATTTCCCACGATTTACGAGAATGATGTGACATTTTCTTGAATCATGAGGAAAAACATGAAAGGCAACTTCCATGTGGCATAACTTCTATATACGAACTCCATCTGACATCTTTCTTGCACCCCTAGAAACATTCTTCAATGTAGAACAAGGTTATGTGGTTTATTGAAGGCGAGAGTTTTTGGAACACAAAAAGTTTTGTTTAATGCCTCAAACTTCCTCCAAAAGGTTTTAGACCCCAATTCTCAAAATTTTGACTCACTAGTGAAAATGACATTGTAAATTGATTCCTTCAATAATTCCGCTTTGAAATCATTAAGATATATGAAAAATAATATAATGATTTAAGTTGGGTAATGGATCAGTAGTTGTCTCCCTAAGGTGACAGATAAGTCTCTTCTAGAAAATTATATAGTAGAGGAAGAATGTGTGGCAATAAAGTAGAGAAAAAGGAAATTATGTGGCATGATAAAATATTTGAAGGTTTGGAGGAAAAACAAGCGAATTCTACTCATTTTCTTATCAAAAACCTTTTTTAAATCAAGTTGATCACGAATATGTTGACGGTGCTAGATCTGACAACATGTTAGGGGATCTACCTGGTAAGAAGTCCCAACTAGACCTTAGAGCATTTGGAGTAGGAGTCCCATCAGTGGGTAGTAAATTTGTGCATTGACTGCGAAGGCATGCATAGATAAGTGTGATATAGTTGTCGAAGGCAAGTATGTGACCTTACAGTGAGTCAAGTGAGATGCATGGGGGTTCTAACACACGGAGGGGAAAGGAAGTGTGTCCCTTAGAAGCCTGTAATAGTACGAATCCTGAAAGGAACACATGAGTTGAATGACATCACAAGATGCAAAGCAGAATATTCCACAATCCAAAGTGATGGGTTAAACCAACAACACGACTTCAACAAGATTCATACAATCATATACAAAATAGTTCATACACGAATGTGTAAGATAAATAACATACATTGCTAAAGAAACTAGAATAGTCCAACTACAATAAAAATATATGCATGAAGACATGTTGTATCTGATATATATTATTAAGTGAAATTTCCATCCATACATACACCATTGACAACCACTAGCCCCAATAGTGGAACATTACAATCAAAACCGCCTGCTCCTCCAACGAGGTGTACTCACTCTACACCGTGGAGAAGCCAAGGCTCGTCAGAATACTTCCCAAGCCTTCTCTAAGCAATGCGTAGCCAAAATCTTGGCTCCTAAAAGGTTGTACTATGAGTTATGAGGTTGTATATATAGCAAAGGGTGGGGTGAACCTTCATATTCCCCTTTGAATCTTATACCACCTTCATGACTCTTCACATTACAACATTGATTGTTCACATTTCACTAATGACACTTGGAATTTCACTTACAATATGTTTATGATAATAAAATTTCTACATATACCCATGTGGGACAAAACTAGGCTCGAGTTAGCCTGATAATACAAACAACATCACTCAGGATCTTGGGGAAAGACCAACTCGGTAACCTCCTCGCAGTGATCTTTGGTGGCAAACTAATACCAAGCTTGTTAATGTGCTATTATGTCCCCGTACTATTTCATGACATCTTTGTCGAAGCAGACTCTTGCGTCCATGGATTCCGGGTATATGCTTCTGAAACCTTTGTCGAGCTCATCCCAACGCATGAACAACATTTTCTTGAGTGTGGCTAGACCACTCATGTACCTTTGCATGTTCTCTATGCTGGGTTATAAGTCATCATTGGTGGATACATGCATCAACTGGTTTATGTACCTATTGACATCCACCATGACTTGGTTCATCCTCATGACCTGGGTGAGGGTTTCACTGGAAGGGATCTTCTGTGTTCACACTATGACATCCATACTCCTAAACAACCATGCATAGGAATCTTAAATGTTATTCATGAGGGGAGGGAGTTGCTCATAGTTCTAGATCAACATATGAATATGTGCTTTGTCTAGATCAGCCTCTATGATCCCATTGGATATTGATGCCCACCCACCTATCCCACCTAGATCTCCAAACAATTTATTTTATATCCTTGTTTATTTCAGAATTTACTATTTTTAACAGTTTTTCAAGTCCTAAACTTCCGGAGTAGTTTTGACCCCCTAAACAACGCTTTTTTGAGGTCTGCTAGTAGTCAATGGGTGTTAGTAGGGGCTTGTAGAAAAACTTGTAGTACTGAGAGAGACCTTTCCAACAAGGTATCATGCATGCCAAATGGAGATAATATGACCAAGTTATTACCCCAAGAAGTTGGTTGCCCAACTAACCCCAACGAGACCTGTAAACTCTTGGTGTTACATGTCCTGGGGTTAGGGTTTTGGTTGTTTAGGCTTTTATCATGTTTTCAATAATAAATAGGCCCTCGAGCCTCATTGTAACATAGTTTAGAGGCATGTAGGTGCCAAATCTCTTCTCAGAGATGAGCTACCATCACTTAAGCTAGTCTTATTTCCATTCTATTTGTAAGAATATTTCATTATTTGGTATTAATGAAATGAAGGGTTATTTCTGCTACATCTTTGTATTTATGATTATATCTGTAAATTGTTGCATTCTTATTTAAATTTATATCACTCTAGCTTCATCCTCTTGTGCAAGTAAAGTGGCCTTCCCTTGTACCTCATTTTCTATTCTTGCATGTGTACTATAACAGTGTGAATGCCTTTGAGAGTTTGGGTTGTCTACGTGCATTGCTGCTGAAAATCATATAGATGGACAACCACTTTGTGCACAGTTTGAAATTTTCTATACATTGTCTACATGGTGGCCTTGAAAGTTGATATCTCCACCATTATTGCTTTCTTCATCTTTGTCATGGCAGATCCCACACATTGATCTATTATCTACCTGGTCTCTTATAGGACCTTCACCACTTGATCATTCTCTATTATCAAGAACTTGACTGTTGAACTTGTTGCTTCTGCATAAGCCTTATAAGCCTTGGCCATGGCAATTGGATGCCTTCTAATATCTAGTACAATCACCCTTTCTTCTATGTGCACAGGTGATGTATGATCATTTAAGAGTTTCTTTCTTCATGCCTGTACAATCTTCTATTTTGTCTTGTCAAATGCCAGATTGTACACATTCGTCCCCAAATCATCATCAAGGAGAAGAACTTCTCCTTGCTCGCTCGGTAATGGTTTTGATTTTCGAGGTGGGGAAGACTGTGGTACGACCTCGAATGCCCTCAGCATCAGATTGATGTCTTGGTCTTATAGCTCCTATTTCGTCTCCATGTTTTTTGCCTAAACCAATTGCTCAACCTATTGAGTAAGTTCCCAAACCTCCACCTACTCACCCTCTTCTTCATCTATTGGCTGCTCTGATGTCTCAACCTGTATCTATGCATTTTACTCTGTCAGTGTGCCTTTTCCTTTTTCTTGCTCCTCTTTTGGCCTTTTTTTCCTTTCTTTCGTCGTGGGCTCTTGTTCTTCTTTCAGCCTCGTCTTTGTTTCCGACAACTTTCTCTCTATTTCTACCAATCTTTGCTTCTCCCTCTTTCTCTATGCTACTTTCCTTTCGTGTTTTAACCTCTTTGCATCTATCTCCAAATCCACTCTCTCAAGAAGTGGATCTTCTTTGAACTTGTAGCTTTTCTCGGCCTCTATGCTCTTGGAAATATTTACCTTGCCTTTGTCTTGTTCTAGTTTTCTTCTTACTACTGTTGTCGTCATTTCTTCCTGTGGTGCTACTACTTGTAGTGCAACTTTCCATTCTACAACCATGTTGACCGGTTCATTGAGCCAAGATGAGTTATAGCAATACCTCCAAGGATCTTCCTCTAGTCAATGACATGCCCCGTGGATCCATGGGAGGTAGGCCTTCACACAATGGTTCTTACATATACATTGAGGATATTACAGATTGAAACTCTTGGTGCTGAATCCGAGCTTCTTCAAGTCCTTGGTCTTGACATCTGCATCTTTTAAGGTATGGATCTCGTACAACCCAATCCACAAAGGAAGAGTAGGGCATGGTGCCTTCTTCCTCTTGTGTAATACTGCTAACAACCTAATGAAGATGTGGTATGCAACCTCTTGCATGATCAATTTTTCCATGGCAAACCTCAGTAGCTCATGCAGAGGGTTCCCTGTGCTAAACATCTTGATGAAGGTGCCACCATGTGAGGCATACTAATCTACAATGTTGAACAATGCCTACATCACTTTCCTAAGACATGCAAGGTGGTTCCTTCTCAAACATCATCCTTTACAGAGGGGCGATGAAGTGTTCAAACGACCTCGTCATGACTCCTCAGTAGCTGCACTTAGAGAGAAACTTGCAATAAACATTCACAACTTTCTCTGATGGTGTTCATGTCCAACCCATGCTAGGGAATTTCTATTGAGCCCATATTGCATGAAAAAGGCATGTGGACATATAGAATTTTATTTTTCCATAATTAGGTGGATTTAGAGCATTTGACACATGCACTTTCAGCTGAAGAGACAACATGTCTGACCAGGTGAAAGGCCTTCCTTCATTTTCCAATGTATCTAACATAACAACCCAACTCTATGGGAAGGTCTTCATTCTCTCTTTCCCTTACAAGCAACATGAAAAAATGACCAGGTGTTCGTAAGCCTTCCTGAGTGACTTCATCTTGTAGACCTGGTTGAGTGTCGTCCTGAACTTTGATGGATCTTTTACCCATGCTTCACGAAATCTCTAGATTTTACATTGTTTTTGGGATTCAAAAACAATGCATCCATGTAGTTCACTGGATGCAAAAAGTGATACATATGATGATAGTTTTTTGTCCTGAAGGTGGAAATTTGTGTCGCACTGGTGCTACTCAATTTGATTGTCCCAACATTGGTATGTGAGACAACCCAGTGAATTGTATTTGCACATGGGAACGTGAGGTACCTGCATGAAACCCTGTACAAGCCTAACTTGTGAATCTTGACATAGACTTGTTGATATTCCAAATATTCCTTGAAATTTCATGTAAATATGTCCTTTGTTCTTTTCCATGTGATCTTCATGTCATTCTCTATGAACAATTGCATGTTTGCATAAATGGGAAAGGTCATTGGCACCTATTCAACCACATCTCCAGTGCTGCTTTCTATAGTGTCTTTTGATCCGGCTCTCTTAGAAACTATGATGCCTGTACTACTAAGAGACTGTTCTACAACTGATGTACTTGGAGACAGAGCAGACACTCACGACAAGGAAATTTTAGTTAAAAAAAAAACAAAGTGCTTTAGGGATGAATCACACAAGAAGATGGGTGATTGATGGGAAAGATTGTGTAGTAGTTACTCTCAAGGTTGGGAGACTATCACTTAGAACTATGCATTGTGTAGTCTCAAATTCTAGTGAGACATGTTACTCACTGGAAGTGCGTAGAGCGCAATCCACTTCCGTTGACTTTGAATTGAAATTGCATAATGTGTAGTTTGGTCTGGCTTGACTGCTGGTTAAGGCTACACATTGCGCAATCCTAGTGGTAAATACTAGGCACTGTCTCCCAAAAATTCACTGAGAAAAACTGGAGGCCGGTGATGTGCAATTCCTCCAGCCAAGGTAGAGCCTTGAGTTCAGGCATGCATAGAGCATGCCCGGGAAAGCAAGATCTAAGCTAATGCAACGTAGATCTGCCCAGGGGAAACTTAAAAACGAGTAGATATGAATGCATGAGTGAAGGATGGTGTAGATAGGAGTGAATGATCGTTCATGCAATCAAACTAATGTAGGAATTAGTCAAATGGATGAACAACAAAGTTGGTGGAGAGGGTCATCGCATCGACGACTATTGCTGCAAAAACAATGTTATGCATGCGACGCTTAATAAAGGCAATGCATAATTGGAAATAACACTTATACAACTTAAAAAAAAAAACAAAACATGAGTAGACATTCAATAAAACATACAAAACAAAACTCGCACAAGCCAGGGAAATAAAAGTGATAGAAAAAGAAGCAAGACACTTGAAAAGCAAACATCCCTGGAAAAGTTGTGTCGATAGTGCTAGAGGTTCCTATATGCCTTGGGAACTCTAGAGATCCAAGATTGAATGTGTAGAATGATATCTAGGGCATCCATTAAATAGATTTGGTAGATTTTCGCTATATGATGCACATGCCACAAATCTGGGAAAAAGTGACACTTGGCGAAAAGTTTCTAAAATCAACCTGCATGTAACTCCGAGTGATAAAAGTAGATCCCTATTTTTAAGGTTTTTCCCTTTTCAGGAAAGGCTATCATGCATGCATGGAAATATTTCACAGCACTGGAGGGAACCGGGAAACTTGTCGGCACATGCATCGGACAATAGCCGAAGGGATGCTTCTTCCAATTCCTGGGTTGACTGGGTCTAGCTGCCTCTCATGCACTATGCAATTTTCCTACTAAAGACAAGTTGTCCGCTTGGTTTGGAAATTCCTGAGTCAAAGACTAACGTCTCGTTGTTTTGTGCAATTTGTCTAAGCAAGCTTGTCTGTCGGACTACTCTGCGCATTTTTGGAGAGAAGGGTTGATTGTTTCACTGCTTTGCACAATTCCCAAGAGCAAGGCATATTTCCCTCTAGGATTGTATAGTTTGCTAATACAACAAAAGAACCAGATGTGAACCAAGTCATTGGGTCAGCTTATGGTTGGTCAAAAAAATAAGTTAGCGAACACAAGCTAGAAAGTGAAAGATGACTTCAAATGGAAACACAAGTACTTGAGCAATGCAAGACATGTTATTAGTATTTTGAGGAGGGAGGCTCTAAAACAAAGAGAAGGAAAAGTTTTGGAGGGTGGTTGTATCCACTACAACAGAATCCTATATTCCATGATCTAACCAAGCACATAAATACAAAGTAACATCATATATCATATAGAGGCCAAAACTATGAAATAAATTGTACCACAAATTAGCGAATTATGGACATCTTAACCAAGCTTAAAAAGGAAATTTTAAAAATCTATAAATATTATTAATAGTATTGTAAAGATATTTGAAGAGTCATAGATTGATATGAATTTTCATTGGGACCTTGGAAGATGAAACAAAAAGTCATCCTCCTGTACCAATATATAGATTACCTTTATGAAGAAGAGACAAGTAGATTTATTCCTCAACCTAAGAGTTTTTTTAGATAACAATAAATGACCATGGAACTTTTTAATAAAACTAGAAAGGAGAATGCTCATGGTTAGGAGCATGCACATGTTGAAGAACACACACATGATCTAAAGAACATGAACGCATTCTTAAAAACATCAACTTGGAATTATGTCGACAACTTATGTGGTGGTTTAAGGAGCACCGGGTTTAGAGGATGATGAACACGTGTTTTTTAGAAAATGAGAAAGTTTGTGTGTGTATGCATGCTCCTGTGCACCCCGTTTCCAGTTTTTCAACCATCGGCATCATGTGACCACCCTTATATTCGATTTAATTTACAGTCATCGATGAATGTATTATACCAATTCGTAACACACAAAAAAGCCATCTAAACATTTGATTAACATTGGACTATGCATGGGTTATCAATATATGTTGGAGTATCAAGGGTTGATTGAACATTTTTATGTAATTGCTTTGCTTAACTAATCTATTATGTAATCAATAGAAAAACATGAAACCTTTAATTATATATATACATTTTCATGACATTTAAAACTCTTAGGAAAGAAAATACGGAGTGAAGCCACGTGAACAACATGAAGCATGGTCTTGCTAAAATGCATATTGCATATGAATCAATTGTTCTTATGATCCTATTTTTTATTTAGACAATCATGTATATTATAATTTAAAACTTTTGATATATTCATAATATTCTATTTGTATATTTGTAGGTGGAGCATGAAAAGGATGAAAAAAATCAAGCTTCTCAGCGAAACATTGCAAATGAACCAAGTATAACATTCCTTTTAGTTGATGAAGAAATGATCAAGAAAATTGCATGATTAAAAACAAATTTGGTTATCAATAATGATCACTATCACTGAATGTTATAAGTTTTATATTTTAGAATTTTTTCTATAAAAAATATATCTTTTGTTTAATGAGAACATATTGTCCCAATTTTTTGATGGAAAAGAGTGTCTTCTTTTTATTTTATTGAAGTGTCTAGTATTACAAAAATTCTATGTCGCACTCATTTATATATGGACGATTTACATTATAAAAAGTGAAAGAGTACATTTGTTTAAATAACATATGTAATAATGTAGCTATTACATCTAAGAAAAATATTAAAATATGAAAATCAATATTAGTATACAAAGATGGATGATGGTTCCATCTGTCACCAAGTGTTTTAAAAGAAAATTCACATGGAACAATATCTCCATGCTAGTTCCCATTATTTTCCTACTCATAAATTTGGGGTTCTCGACACTCTTGCTACCCATGCTCTAAGAATCTTTGATGATAGCCACCTTGAACAAGAGAAATCTCATCTTCTTGAAGTTTTCAAAAATAATGGTTATAACATATCTCAAAACCCCAAGACCTTTCATAAGGGCTACAAAGTACCAAGAGTGAAAATTTCTCGCGTTGATCCTATCTCTAATGTTCATCTCTTGTATATCCAAGGAACCACTGATAGAATTTCCCATATCCTTAGGAATATTAATTTCTCTTCTTCTTTTAGGCCTCTCAATACCATTAAAAATTCTCTTGGATTTATTGAAGACCCTATTGACCCTAAGGACACGAAGGGTGTCTACCTCGTTCCCTGCTTATGTGGTATTCCCTATATTGGAGAAATAGGTAGATTTGTTAAATAGAGAATCCATGAGCATGATGCATAAATTAGACACAATCAATCCTGCTCATCAACTCTAGCCGAGCATGCAGAGAAAATGAAACACCATGTTTACATTGAAGAATCCAAAATCATTGTTAGGGTTGATCACTTCCACCATAGGAAGCATAGGGAATCGATTGAGATTGAGAGGCATGCTAGAATATTAATAGGGATGATGGTTGGAAATTAAGTAAGAGTTGGATTTCGGCTCTCACTTCTTGATTGTACCCATGATTCTACCTTCCTTTCTTCTCCTGTTTACCTTTTATTTCTAGCTTATTTTTAGGTTTTTATTTTCAATATTATTTTCTTCTTTAACTCCATTTGTTTTTCTTAGTAATCATTTTTATTGCTTCCTATATTTTATATTATATATATTTTTGTAACCCTCTAGATATTAGTTATTATTTTGTTCCCCTCTTGACCTTCATTTTTCTGAATATTTATAAAAGTTGAGTATTTTT